>CATIWR010205265.1:0-21289 GCA_949677035.1 Omphalea diandra | reverse complement strand
CATACATTAAGCTACCAACAACACTTGCATACGGTACTTTTGACATGTACTCTCGCTCTGCATCGTTCTTAGGTGACATAGAGGCATTCAGTTTAAAATGAGGAGCAAGTGGAGTACTAAAAGGTTTTGTATTTTCATTTGTGCTAAAATGTTGCAGTACCTTTCTCAAATATTGTTTCTGAGTCAAACAAAGCCTCCTCGATTTTCTGTCTCTGGTAATCTTCATGCCAAGAATCTTTTTTACTTTGCCTAAATCCTTCGTTTCAAACTCCTTTCTCAATTGAGTCTTCAATTTCTCAATTTTTGTTTGACTCTTTAAAGCTATCAATATAAAAAAGAAGATATATGAAGGATCTATCTTGTAGCTTGCGCAAATATACACAATGATCATATTTGCTCCTGGTGTACTTCTGCTCTATCATAAACTTGTCAAATCTTTTATACCACTGCCTCAAATATTACTTCAACCGGTACAAAGATTTCTCAAGTTTACACACCATATTTTCTTTTTCAGCAACCTTGAACCCTTCTAGATGAGTTATATAGACTTCCTCTTTTAAGTCTCCATGTAAAAATGCAATTTTTACATCTAATTGAACTAGTTCTAAATCCAACTGTGCTACCAAAGCCAAAAAAAATTCTAATGAAGGAATTTTTCATAACTAGAGAAAATACCTCATTATAATCAATTCCCTCCATCTGAGCGTAGCCTTTAGCCACCAATCTTGCTTTGTAGTGAACATTATCTTGGCCAGGAAATCCTTCTTTCTTTGTAAAAACTCATTTGCATCTAATTGCTTTCTTTCCTATTTGCATCTAATTGCTTTTGAACTTTGGACTGCTTCAATAAAAGTGGTAGGAATGTCATCAGCTACAACTAGAGATGCATAAGGCACTATATCAACATAGTGACCATGTAATCCTATTGTCTTCTTATAAGTCACCATATCAGCAAAGCGACCAAACATTTTATGCACCTTATCTGGCCTTCTAGATGTACTTGGTTCAAGTTGCTGAGGAAGTCCTTAAACTCCTTCTTCTTGAGAATTCCTTCAACCGTAGGATGAGTCTTTATACCTTCTTTATCTACAGAGATTACTATTCTCTGAAACTCTACCTGCTTGGGAGTATCATCTAACTGCTCAATATCCACCTTTCTCAACATGGTAGATTCATCAAAGGTAATATCCATGCTAAAAACTATTTTGTTTGTCTCTGGACACCATAGACGATAGCCTTTTATGCCAGAGGTGATCCCCATGAACAATGCTTTCTTTGCGCTTGGATCCAACTTTGACTCCTTAACATAGTAGTATGTAGTGGAACAAAATACATGTAAGGAATCATAATCTATAACAGGCTTTCCAAACCATTTCTCTAATGGCGTCCTTCCATCAATAGCAGTAGATGGTAGACGATTGATGAGGTGGCACACATATGTTACAGCCTCAACCCAAATTCTTTACCCAACCCAGCATTGGATAACATACATCGAACTTTCTCCAGTAATGTTTGATTCATGTGTTCTGCCATACCATTTTGTTGCGGTGTATATCTGACAGTGAAGTGTCTGATAATGCCTTCATTTTCATAAATTTTCTCAAATGGATCGCTTCTATATTCTCCACCATTGTCTGTTCAGAGACATTTGATCTTTTTGTCTGTCTGAGTTTTCACCATCTTTTTCCATTTAAGGAAAACTCCTAACACTTCATCCTTTGTCTTCATTGTGTACACCCATACTCTCCGAGAAAAATCATCAACAAAGGTCACATCCCTCTCAAAAAACTAGTTTTCGAGGGACCCCAAATATCAAAGTGAACATAATCCAATATACCTTCAGTATTATGGATTGTTGTCCCAAATTTGGCCCTTGTTTGCTTTCCTTTGATGCAATGCTCATAAAAGTCCAATTTGCAAGTTTGCACTCTTTCTAATAATCCTTGCTTAATAAGCAAATTCAAGGATTTTTCTTCAGCATGCCCCAAACGCATATGTCATAGCTTGGTTACTTTTGACTCTTGATCATCTATAGAAGTTGTTGCTATTACTGTCCCTGTAACTGTACTACCCAGATAGTGGTACAGATTGTTGTTCTTTCGAATTCCCTTCAATATCACATATGCACCATAGATAATCTTCATAACTTCATTTTTCACTTTCACCTTGAACCCTTTTGAGTATAGGATCCCGATAGAGATGAGATTTTTGCTCGATTCTGGCACATAACGAACATCTGTTAAGGTGATGATTGATTCAACCACATTTCTCAAGCGAATTGAACAAATCCCACATGTTGTCAAAGGGATGTTATTTGCTGTGTAGATAACTCCACTATTTTTAAGTTCTTTAAAAATAAAAAAATCATTTCTTATTGGGACACATATGATAACTACATGTTGAATCTAGTGGCCATACATCATAAGAGCCATTTGATGATGTAACAAATGAGTAATCTGACATAGTTTCATTAATTTCAGTAACATTTGATTTTGCTACAACTTTTCCTTTATCGGGCTTACCCTTATTTCTCAGTTTTGGACAATATTTCTTCTGGTGCCCCTTTTATCGATAAAAGACATACTCATTTTTACTCAACTTTGGCCTTGACTTGGATCTCCCCTTCTTTCTCATAGTTTGATTCTGCGAACGGTCTCTGATTACCAAAGCTTCTACATCTCTACTAGAACTGACCTTCTTGTCCTTCTTTCTTAGTTCATAACTGTATAAGGCAGCACATACTTCTTTAAGAGATACAACAACCTTTTCGTGAAGTAGAGTAGTTTCAAGAAACTCAAACAAATCGGGAAGTGATCCCAACAACATCAGAGCTAGATCTTCATCTTTAAATGTCTCATCTACATTCACCAGATCAGTAATCAACTGATTAAAACTGGTAACATGATCATTCATTATGGTACCTGGTATGTAAGTGAAGCAAAACAACCTCTTTTTCATGTGAAGCTTATTTTGGATACTTTTCTTTAGAAATTTATCTTCTAGTGCCTTCCATAAATTACTTGCAGAGGTTTCTTTCGAGAATGCATACCTCTGCTGTCTAGAAAGACATGATCGAATTATATCACATGCCAATTGATTGATCGTCTTCCAATCTTTCTCCTCAACATCATCTAGTTTCTCATATTTGATGACAATATCTAAACCTTACTGAAAAAGAGCGTCTAGAACCTCACTTTGCCACATATCGAAATGGCCTGTGTCATCAAAGGTTTCCACCACCAATTTTGAATTTGCCACGACAGTTGTTGCCCAGGTGGGCTATGATGAAACTGTCGACGTGGTAGGTGTGGATAATTTTGAAGAGCTCTCCATTTTGATTACAAAATTCTCTAATAGCCTTCAAAGTGGAATACAACTAGCCCAATGAAATATTTTTTGATGTAGAAGATCAGATTAAATTGCAACCATAGAGCATACTAAAAGTAATTTTTGGCTCTGATACCAATTGTTGTAGAATAAGAGTAATTTTCCACCTACCAAAGTTCACCTAATAAATTTATTGGTAAATAGAGAGTGAAAGATTGTACTGAAAAACCACACTATAGGTCGATTCCCAGGAAAGATTGGAGAGGTCACAAGCGGTCCCACTTAAAACTCAACCTCCTTAAACAGAATTACCCTAATAGGAATTTAACAGCACAATATATCACTATAACTATACTCTACAAAATAGCTATTGAAAAATAAAGACAAAAAATAAGAACACCAGAATTTAACGAGATTCGGCCAATTATGCCTACATTCTCAGACACTAACAAAATTATATTTCACTAAGAAAAGGACTACAAAATGAAATATTACAAAAGAGGAAGAACTATTGAAAATTGCCTAAGAGATGAGTAGACAATTTTGGGATGATCATACTGAAGAAATTAAGGCTCTATTTATAAAAAAAAAACTTTCCTTCTCTTTGTTATTTCTCCGATGTGGGATATCAAAATGAGTTAACATAGTCAACAGATTATGCCCCCATTGAGAAGTTAAGAAGATCACTGCTTTAATAAGTTGGCTGGTAGTTTTCTTTTGTTTTATATGAGTTAAATTATTAGGTGGGGGATTTTGTAGAGGGGTTGTTCTTAGAAAGATGTTGTTCTTAGAAAGATAACTAGTGGCATATAGCTGATTGACAAATCTTTTCCCTCTCTTTGCAGTTTATCATGTGTATTTACTTGTCATTCTGCCACTGCTTTTTCTAAATCATGGTTCATTCTTGAGAGCATTTTTATTAGTCATAATATGTAGAATATCTGCAAATTATGAAATTGTTTTATGGTGTTAATTGTTAAAGAAAGAAAGGTTGTAAAAAAAAAAAAAAGCAATGCAATAAGAGGTCTAAAAAGTAGAAGAGCAACAATAATCAAAAGAAAGCATCCACTCCAATTTACACAATCTTTAACACAAGAGCTTATTATCATAATGTTTAATATTTACACATAACGTTTAACACAAAATGGCCACTGATAACTAGGAAAATGTTTCTTTAATTATCCCATAAGAACAAGAGCAACAATAACACAAAAATAAATAAATAGATAAATAAAGCATTCACTTCAATTACACAAAATCTTTAACACAAAGGCCACCCATCTCTATTGTCTATCCATATTCTGCGAAACCAAACAAAAAACTTACCTCAAGAGAATTTCTAAGAAACCAAATAGAAAGCCACCTCAAGAGCATGAGCTCTATTAATAGAAACTGGGAAGATAAGTTTTTAACATGAACCGAAGTACTGTTTGAAGTTCTTTTTCTTCCAAAACTTCATATCCTTCAACGAAAAATTTGTTCAAATCAAAATTATGATCGACAGGTACAATCAAATCAAAATCATGTACAACTTTCTTCTTTTCTGAATTAAAAATTGCACTAATATGATCAAAGGAAGGTTTAGAATCTGAGATGGTCTCTTCACCTATATCCATTGTTTAATTCAAATTACATATATTGTATATGGTACTAAAAGGGAAATAGAAAAGAATATGAATAACCATGTTTATGTGAATAACAAGCATTGGGAAGGAAAAGAATTTTGAAGGTCGCTTTGAACGATTTACTCAATAGTTGTGCAAGAGAAAGCTTTAATTAAGGGTAGAATAGGTAAAAAATAATTAATGTTCATATACAACTTGGAAACGTCAAGTAATATGAAACAAAATTTTCTAAAATGAACTACATTTTAAAATAGAAGAAGTATACACCAATATATATACTGCCAAGTTGGCAATAAACATTCTTATGGTTAGACCCATCTAAATGAAGGGAATAAATTATAACCACTTAAAATTTTAAAACAAATTATATGATTCATACTCGTTCAAAAGAGAATAAAATTTGAAAGCAAATGATCCTATTGGCAATGTAAATTGAATAAGAAGCTTATGATGAGGAAATAAAATTGTTGAATTGTATTAATATGTGTATATGGATAGACATAAACAATCATCATATTAGTAATGTGTATATGGATAGACACGAACATTCATCATATTTTTATTGGGTGCCATGGATTGACTATTGTTAGCAATTCTAATAAGTTGACCTATTTATTTTACATTAGGAACTTATAAAGAAACATAATCCCTCACTGGAACCCAAATTTTAATACGCTAATCCTATCTGTTTATTTTTTTTAGGAAATAAAAAATCACACATTTTTTTATAAAAAGTATATGTTGATCAATAAATCAAAAAGTACAAAAGTTTATGACTATTTTAAACAATAACATTTTTTTTTCAGTATTATCTAATTGAATTAATAAAATCAGTATAATTTTAATGTTACACGCCAATAAGTGATTATTATTAATCATGATAACTCTATAATCTCAAAGAGTATAAAACATAAAACATCAACAAATTCTAGAGTGCTTTAAAGTTGGATTTTGAAGAGAGAAATAGAAAAAATTATTTAAAAACTGTAATGAGCATCAAAAACTTTGAATGAAAACTTTTTATCTGACGACTATTATTCATTAGGGTCACTGAAATTGTAATACTTTAGAGACTGTAAAAAGCACCATAAATTTTTCTCAATAAAAAAAAATATAGCTATAAAGGATAATCTAACAATTTTCATAATAAGAAAAATTAAATAACAAAAAAACACATTAACACTAATAGATCTATACTTAAAAGAATATAGGTTAATGATATCAAAATTCTAAATATATTAAATCCAACTAAATTTAAATTTATTTGAACAAATAAATAAATAAAAAGGATCTATCATTCACTAAGAAATAATCTGGACTAATATAAGAGGAAAAAAAAAAAAATCAAAATGTCCTTGTCTGGTTATTCATATTAATAGATAGCTACAACCTACATGCATTCATGACTTTAGTTCAATAATAGGTGCATGTCGCAATTTTGGCAAAAGTCTAAATTCAATTTTTCTCTCTCAAAAAATAATAATATTCATTCTACTTAGTTCCTGACTGAGATATTATGTTCATTTTTTTTTAACAAAGACTTCTTGTTTCATTTTGGATTTAAATATTTAGAGGACTAAATTAAAATAAGTAAATGAATGGACGCTTAGCCGACAAATCTCAATTGCCCAATGGACCCACTGGTGATTATAATAGTCAATTGGTTGATTAAAGTGGATTAGCTTCTTTGCTGGCACCATATCTTATGTGTGCTTTTCTAATCTTGGAGGAGGCACATTTCTCTTTTCCCTTCCTTTTTCTACATCACCAACCAATCTGATCGTTTGTGATTCCTAGTGCGTAAGTTTTAGTTAGGTAAAAAGAGAAAATCCCATGATTGAATAAAATACTAATGTAAAGGATTAAATTCACAATATATATAATCAATTCTTCCTACTTTTTGTTTCTGTATAAAATTGATGCTTGTTGATGATGGTTTGATTAATCATGCGTTAGGATACTTTCACTAGGGTTAAAGATTGAAAATTTTGTTTGAAGATTGCTTAAATCTTGAGGGACAATTATCAACCAATTTTTTAGTTATTAAACCTTTTTTTTTTTTGGCAATCTTTAATAAGTTGTTAATCTTTTTCTACTAATTTTTGTTTAGCTTCTTGATCTGGAAGGAAATTATATAATTTTTTGAAATTCATAATTAACAAGTTAGGGAAAGGTTTGTTTACTTATCATTTCTTATTCTTACCATTCTTGGAGTTAAGATGCTTAATTCAATTCACAAAAAAAAGGAAAAAAAAAAAATCTGGGAAGCGTTATTGGGTTAATAGTCTAACAATTGAACATTTTGGGTAACCGTTATATAACCGTAATTATACTGCTGTAATATTTAGAATCAATATATTTATGTATATAATATTAAAAAAAAATCGTTTGGTTACTTTCTTCTATTAATTTTTTTCCCTTATCATTATATTATTTTTTTAAAAAATAACTCTTACCATAAAATAAAATTTCGTTATATATATGAGAAAAATAGTAGACTCTCCACAATATTAAAAAAATGTTAAAGAATCAAAATATTTTTTTTTCAAAAAAAAAGAAAAGAAAAGGGCCGAAAGTCATAAATGCAATTTGATAAGGCAACTATAATCTAGGTCACCAAAAGAACACCGAAGTCCCTCCTCCTTCTATTATCACCCTCTTCTCTTTACTGCTTCTACATCATATCCATTCTTTTCTTCAATCTTCTTACTTCTGTAACCCCTAAATTAAGCATCTTTCCTCATGGGACGCATAACAAATCTTAGAGACCTAATAGGCATAATCAAAGACAAAGCTGCTCAAAGCAAAGCGGCCATAATCTCTAAACCAAGAATCTTGTCTCTCCACTTAGCCTTCCTTAGAGCCACAACCCACGACCCCTTTTCCCTTCCACACCCCAAGCAAATCACCACTTTTCTCTCATATGGCAACAGTTCACGCGCCACCGCTGCGGCCGCCATCGAAGCGCTTATGGATCGATTGCAGTCTACCCATGACTCCTCCGTCGCTATCAAGTGCCTTGCCATCGTCCATCACATCATCAAGCATGGAAGTTTTATCCTCCAAGACCAGCTTTCTGTTTACCCTTCCACGGGCGGCAGAAACTACCTCAAACTATCGAGCTTTAGGGATAACACTACACCTATAACATGGGAATTATCTTCATGGGTTAGATGGTACTTATGACCTCCTCTTCCTCCTCTTCTTTTCTTGTTAGTGTTTTTTTTTTTTTTTTTGTTAGATTGGAGTTCTTCGGAAAAGAAATATTAGGATTTGAATTCTGAACTACTACCCGACGAGACAGGTATTAGAGTACTGAACCATATGTTAATATATTCATTTTGGAATTTATTCACAGGTATGCTCGATACCTTGAACATCTTTTGTCGACCTCCAGGGTTCTGGGATTCTTTCTTTGTTCAACTTCAAGCACAATAGAGAAAGATAAAGAAGAAGAGAAAGTTTCAGCACTTACAAACCCTGATCTGCTAAGAGAGATTGATTCTTTAGCAAGCTTAATGGAAGAAATAAGCAAAAGACCGGAATCTTTGCTTATGTATGGTAATAACTTGGTGGACCAGATCATGAACTTGGTGGATGAAGATTATTTGTCATCTATAAACGAAACCGCTATCCGGATTGACGAGTTTAGTCAGAGATTGAGTTGCTTGAGTTTTGGTGACTCGGTTGAGTTGGTATGCGTCTTGAAAAAACTAGAGGATTGCAAAGAGAGGTTGTTGTGTTTGTCTAGTCAGAAGAAAGCATTGGTTGAGAGCCTTTGGTGTTTGATAACTGAAATGACTGATAAGATTAGGAGGGGAAAGGCGTGTAGAGTGGAGGGGACATTGCTGCTTACGAGTGGAAGTGAGTCGGCTCGGTTTGGAGATCGACTTCTGAGTTATCGTAATTCAGTTAGATTTTCGTCTGCAAGATTTGGGTTGAATGAGAAAGAGGCATTGCCAATGACAGAGTCAGTTGAAGTATGTGCCTTATAAGATTTTTTTTTTTTTTTTTTGGGATAGACATTTTGGACATTGTCAACATTAGTCCAACTCATGGTATTTATTATATGATACCGATTTTGCACATATTTTCTGTGTATTCTTTTTGGAGTTTTTTTTTTCTTTCACTAAAAAAAAAAGGTTACTTAAATCAGATAGAGTACACAAGTTTTAGTTTAGTTTTTAGAGTTGTAGCAAAATTTGGTGATTATTATGGTTTGGCTTTGGTTGTTATTGTTATTATTATTATTATTATTTGTAAAAGGAAGAATATTTGCCGCTATCTCCATTGTCAGATTTGATATTTTGTGTTTTATACTAACCCTAAGGGACCTCATATTAAAGTGGAATAATTTCATATGGATTAAATATCAAGCTAATAAAGTTTATTTATAAATGGTTAACATTTACAATATATTGCCTTAACGTTTTGAACTAAAATATGATGTCAAGTTTGATAGAATTTACATTGAAATAGAAGGCTTAAAGCGTATATATGATACAATGGATGACTAATTAATTGAAATATAACGCTTAAAGTGTTATATGGTACAATGGATAACTAATTAATTGATTCATTAGACTTGAATTTATTTACAACAAATCTCACTGTATGCCTAAATTCTATCCATTCACTTTTTACTTTTAAATCAAATTCAAACTCAATTTAATTCAAATTCCAATATGATATTGAGCGGGTTTAAATCCGGTTTCAATTTAATGCAATTTTTGATATGGTATTGTAATAGAGTTGGCTTGATTTCTTTTCAATTGATTTTAGTTCAATTTAATTTCTAATATGATATTAGAATAAGTTTAAGTTGATTTCAATTCAATTCAATTTTTAATATGATATTAGAGTAGATATGACTCGATTTCATTTCAATTAATTTCAGTTTAATTCAATTTTGTAATATGATATTAGAGTAGGTGTACATCAATGTCATTTTAATTTTCTGGTTTTCCATCTAGATGCCAGTCTAATTTTCATATTTAAGGAAAAATGTGAAATCTCATATTGAAACATAAACCAACTCATCTCGAATATATATGATATAAAAGTCAACTAATGAATTTATTAATTCTAATATTTAATAATAATTGAAATTGAATTCAAACTCATCTAAATTCTAATATTTAATAATAATTGAAATTGAATTCAAACTCATCTAAGTTCAATCTCAATTCATCAAATTCAATTTCAGTTTAATTTAATTTCTAATAAAATTCATAAATAGCATTCTCACGTAATTATACCAGAGTGTTCTCAGCCCTATGGTTTCTACATATCAAATATATAGTTTTTAGGTTTTTATGAATTTTTATGTCTCACATAAATGATTTTTAAGTTTTTTTTTTATTGGTGAATTAGACGGTTAAGAAAAACAAATTCAAACCTTTGATTTTCTGTTGCATGAGACAAACAGCTCATTGGGCTTGCGTTTCTTTTACAATTTCTTTTTTCTTTATTGCATTGTAATAAAATTTTTAATTCGCAACTTCATAATTCAAAAATAATATTAATATTATTAAATCAAAAGCTAAATAATAATATTTTTAATCTCATAATAATATTTTTAGACAATTATATAGCTTTTCAAATTTTGTATTTATTGGGAAAGAAAGTGATATAATTTATCAGATCAGTAAGCGGCATTTTCTTCTGTTTGATAATTATATAAGTTTTAAAATTTTGAGTTTATCTAAAAGGAAATTTGTAATGTCCTATGAAAACACCCTGGTGATAAAGGATTGAAATCTCAATAAGATTTTAAGTTTTTATCTTATAGAAGAGACTGAAGAGATCTATATATTAAAAAAAAAAAAAAAAAGAAGAAAGTATTATCCATTGTATGGCTCCTCATCCAATAAAAAAAGTTATAGGTATCTATTTTTTTTTTTTAATCTTTTGTTTTTCTTTCTTTTTTAAAGTAAAAATTCATCTATCTTCTACAATGTTTATTAACTAGTAGCGGATTCAGAAATTTTTATTAATAAAAATTTAGAATTATTAAAAATATGTTTATCAATATCAAAAATATTTATGGAGAAATATTTTTAGTTCATTATTAATGAATTTATTGTGAATTTGTTCATGTCAAATTATTAAATAAATTTTCAATTTCATTGAGTTAAAAATTTTACAAAATTTTTTTTGTTAAATGATACTAAAGACATTTTCAGAATTATGAAGTTACAATTTTTTTACTTTAAATAGTCTAATAAATTAACATAATTAAAAATTCTCTAGATGTAATAATATAGACTAAACTATTTAATAAAATTTAATGCATCCAACTCAAAGAATTTAAAGATTGAAAGTAAATTTTATAAAAATAAAAGTTAAAAAAGAATAGATACAATAGTTAATATTTACGATTAAAATGATGAATAATGGTTTAGCTTTAATTAAGTTGTATAATTATAATTTGGAATAATCAAATATATAACAATAATAGAAGAGGGATGAAATTATCTAGTGAGAGTAAAATTTTTTTGAGAAAAAAAAGGAGTCCTTTATTGGATCAAGAATCAGAAACAGGAATAGAATCCTTGTGGTCGTTCTCTAAGACCATCAAAGGAACAACCCCACGCCAACAACAGTCATCCCTTGGGCGGATATAGTGATGTGCAAGGACGTGAGCTGCATGATTTGTAGTTCTTGGTACATAGACAAAATGATATTCACTAAAAACAACAACACAGAGACAGAATGTGTGCCAAAATTTAATCAAAATACGGTTATTCTATAATAATTTAATAATTTTTCTTTCAAGACGCAATCCATTGCCGATTTGAGAACCAAGGTGAACAGATTAAACACGAGAAGTAATGGAAGAAGAATTTGAATTATTTCTCAATGAATTACAATGTACAAGTAAGACGTTTTATACACAAACTCAACTTAGTCTCCAAGGAATACAAATATTGCTTTAACTAACTATACATGATTACCTACATAACTAACTCTGCAAAAAGCAAAAAAAGATGCCGAGAAATATTTCTCCTTTCAGTGTTGCAACTAACTCCAAGTACACGTGCTCTCCATGCTGCAACAACTGAATTCCTTCTAGATAACTCTACATCCCCCCTCCCTCCCTCCTCAAGTTGGTGTTTGATGGACATCGACCAAACCCAACTTGGGGACAAACATATGGAACTGAGGACCATTTAAAGTTTTTGTAAACAAATCTGCTGGCTGTTGAGAGGAAGAAATGTTGTTAAGAGTGATGAAACCTTTCTTGTACTGATCCCGCACCAACTGACAGTTTATATCAAGGTGTTTTGCTCTCTCGTGGAAGGCTGGGTTGGTTGTGATGTGAATGGCAACTCTATTGTCACACCGTATGGGAATTGAAACGAGAATTTTGAGGCCAAAATCCCTAAGAATGTAGGAGATCCCCTATATCTCACACACGGTAGAAGCAAAGCTTTTGTACTCTGCTTCAGTAGAGGAGTGGGAGACGGTTTTTTTTTTTTCCCAAATATATGAGGGAAGAGCCAAGATAAATACAAAACTCGGTCAGAGATCTTCAAGTTTTAATGGATGATGCCCAATTTGCATCACAGTAGGCTTTGAGTTACAGTTCATTGTTACTAGAATAAAATAACCCTATGGAAGGACTGCTCTTAAGATACCGGAGCAAGTGCATGTCAGCATCCCAATGTGTTTGACATGGAGAACCAAAAAATTGAAAAGTGATGTCAGGTCAAGCAATGTTTAAATATAACAACCTTCCAATAAGCCTTCGAAATTTATCAGGATCGGGAAGCAATGATCCTTGGTTGGCACTGAGTTTAAGGCTCTTGGTTGCCGGTGTTGAAGATGGTTTGGCTCCCATCATGCCAATGTCTTCAAGGATATCCAATAAGTACTTTCTTTGATTAATGGTGATGCCACTATCTCCTCTTGCAATCTCTAAATCCAGAAAATATTTAGCATAACTAAGGTCCTTAATGGTGAGGAATGAATCCAAATAATGTTTGCCTGAATCAAGCTTTGTTTCTGAATCACCAGTGAGTAAAACATCATCAACGTAAACTAAAAGTGCAAGAAATGACGATGACGATTGTTTAATAAAAAGGCAATTGGCATGCCCAAACTGCTTAAAACCATAAACTTATAGTTTGTAACATAATTAAGTGTTGGACTGCCTCAAGGCTTGCTTTAAGCCATAGAGAGATTTCTTCAATTTGCATACTTGTCCTACCTGACATTTATCATATCCTTTGAATGGATCCATATAAACTTCTTCATTGAGATTGCCATACAAAAAAGCATTATTAATATCTAATTGATCGATAGGCCAGGATTCATGGTAGAAAAAACCAAGAAAATTCTTACTGTTATTAGATTTGCCACAGGTGAAAAACTATCAAAATAATCAATCCCTCCAACCTGATGATAGCCTTTTGCCACAAGCCTGGCCTTATACCTATCCATATTCCATGGTTTTGGTTTCACCTTGTAGACCCATTTTGACCCAATTGCCCTTTTTCTAGCTGGAAGTGTATTTGATTCCCAAGAGTGATTCCTTTCTAAAGCTGCAATTTTATCATGGCTTTAAACCATTCAACAATAGTACTAGCTTGTTTATAAGTTGTTGGCTCCTTGATACTTGACACATTAGCCAAAAAGGACATGTATGATGAAGATAAATGTTATGATGGAGTGAAAGGGAATGTTTGAGGTGTGTGAGGTGAAGAAGTGGGTTTGTGATGGTAGTGTCATGGCAGTGGTAAAAGTGCAAGTAAATTTTGTAACATAATCATTTAACCAAATTGGTTTAGCCCTAATCCTAGAACTCTTTTGAAGTACTGGTGTTATAAGCTGTTCAGCAGATTCTAAGATTTGAGGTAAGGTAGTGGGTGGATCACGATCAAAAGATGGTTGGTTCGTGGTTTGTCTAGTGTTAGTAAGTATTGGGTTATTGGATGTTTCTGGTGCAGGCAAGAATACGACAGCAGGGTGTTCTAATGTGAGTTCAAAGGTGGTAACAGGAAAAATGTTTTCATGGAACACATCTCTAAATACTTAAACTTTATGATTTTCTAAATCATAAACCTTATAAGCCTTTTATCTCGGGCTAAATCCTATAAACACACATTTGAATAATCTTTTATCGAACTTGTGATTATATGGACCAGTGTTTGTTACAAAGCATAGAGATCCAAAGGTTCTTAAAAAAAAATTCGAAAGGGGTTTTCCAGGATAAGATTTCAATGGGAAGTCTGTTAATTAAATGGGTTGCCATAAGAATGGAATGGCCTCAAAATTCCTTTGGGAGGTTAGATTGAAACATGAGTGCTCTAGCAACTTGTAGGAAATGTTTGTGCCCTTTTTCTACTATACCATTGTGTTGTGGTGTATAAATTCATGTTTTCTTGTGTATAATTCCTTTTTGGGATAGATATTTATGAAATTCATGGTTGACAAATTCTTAACCATTGTCTATGCGTAAGATTTTAGTTTTCTTTTCAAATTGGGTTTGAATGAGATTGTAAAAGTGAATGAACATGGTTAAGGTTTGCTGTTTAGTTTTCAGTAAAAAGGTCCAGGTGGCTCTGGAGTAGTCATCAACTACTGTAAGCACATAGTGTGCTCCATCCAAGGATGGTTCCCTGTAGGGTCCCCATAGGTCTAGGTGTATCAGATCAAAGGGTTAGGTGATTGTTGTGTTGCTAGATTAAAAGAGCAGTCTGGATTGTTTAGCTTTGTAACATATTTCACATCCTATCATGCTATGCACATTCAAACCATTAAGAGCATCAATATGTTACAACGCCTTTTGTGAGGCATGTCCTAATCGATTGTGCCAAAGGAAACAAATATTTTTTCACTATGCTCAATAGTACAAGTTTGAGAAACATAGTTAACATCAACTAGACATTTATTTGCCTTACATTCTGGATCATCAAGGCTACTACAGTCTAAAATGTAAAGAGTGCCGACTAACTTCCCTACTTCCATAACCTGGTTAGTCTACAGGTCTTTTAGAATTCAATAGTTAGGAAATAATATGACTTTTAACTTAGCTGACTTAGTTGATTTACTGACAGATAGTAGGTTAAATTTAAAATTTGGAATATATCTTTGAGCATAAATTGGTCTTTCAATTGTATGTTTCCAGTATGGTCAACGTGTGTAACGGATCTATTTGGTAAATGAACCGGTAATGAAGTTTGTGTAGGTTTAAATTTATCAAACAAATGCTTTTAGCATGAAAAAGGAGGAAGAGGTTGCCAACATAGTTGTTGAGATTAGCATAGTTCACATGATTCCCTTCAATTGTAGCTTTCCCTTTAATTAGTTTTAGCAGCTCCGATTAAACTATGCTAGATTAGTCAATCTTCTTGTCCAATTTGTCTTCTCCAAGAACTTCAAGTGATACATCTAGAGGTGATTCTGCCATGTTAGCTGAAATCCTTGCTCCAACTTTCTTTTGATCCCTTAGGTCCTTGTATGAGTCTGGTTAACCGTGTATCTTGAAACATGTTTCCTTTGGGTGTCCCTTCATATTGCATTGTTCACAAAAGCTATTTTCTGTATCCTTCTTATTATTCCCCTTCTTCAACCCAACTTTGTTTCCACCATCCTTTCTTTGTGGTTGATTTCCACTTGAGACTCTAACCATTAAAGCATTTATTTTTGCTGCTTCACCATAATTGATATTTACTTCCCTCTGTTTTTCAACTCTGAGTATCGTTAAATAAGCATGATTTACTGACGGTAGAGGATCCATGACTAGGATCTGATTCTTCACATGATCATAACAGTCATTGAGACCAACTCCAAGTGCACTTGCTCTCCCTGCTGCAATAACTGAATTCGTTCTAGGTAACTCTACACAAGGCTTCTACCAGCAGAATAGAAACCTGCACACTTGCACATTTAGAGCCAACAAGCAATACTTTTCCTCAACTATCCTTGATTACAAATCCCAAGCCAATCAGCCTATCCTCAAACAGTGTTAATAATATTGTATTATGGACGCAATCACATTAAAAAGCTTCAATATAAGGACATCACTGCTCTTAAAAATAAATTGGTTCCTATAGTACCAAATTGTTCATGCTATCATAGCTGCCAATTCGATAGCAGTGGATTGATTTGCATTTAGTAAATCAACAAGCCAACCCATGAATCGGAGAGGATTAGCCATATCAAATTGAGCACATAGGCTACTAAAGTATCAAACATTAGCACTCTTTGGCCTTGTTTGGATTGAAGGTTGATAAATGGTTGGAAGGATTATTAATAGAATGGAATGGATGAGTTTGTTTTGGAAAGAAAATGTTAAATTATATTTGTATTTGAGATGGTAGGAATGAAAAAGAATAATTTGAGATTAATTATTTTGTTTGCAATGGAATGAAATGAAATGTTAACTTGAAAATTGACAAAAATACCATTGTATATACTAATTCAACAAAATAATTATAAAAAATATTTAAGAATTATCTCTTATTCTTTTAAAAAAATTATATATAATGATGCTGTCTGAAATTATTTATATTAGAATATATTATTCTGTTATTTATTATAATATAATAATAATATTATATTCTAATTTATTATTTGTTATGTTCTAATTTCTATTCCATTACAATATATTATTCTATTAATATTTAATATTATTTATTTATTCTATTAATATTATTTATTATATTAGAATATATTAATATTATTTATTATATTTTATATTAATATTATATAATATAATATATTATAATATAATATATTATTATAATTTCTATTACAATATATTATTATAATATTATATATTATATAATTTTATTATATTTTAATATTATTATAATAATATTATATATATTTTAATGTTATTATAATATTATAATATTATTGTAACATTATATAATTTATTTAAAATTTATATTTAATTTATATACATATATATATATATATATTATATGATTAATATATAATTTATAATTAATATATAACTATAATTCAATATATATATATATAATTTAATATATATTAATATATAATTATATATATTAATATATAAAATAATATATAATTTAATTAATTATTAATATAATTTCTACTTATTTATAATTATTAATATTATTTAAAATTTTAAAATTTAAAATATATTATATTAAAAATTAATATAATTTAAATTTAAAATATAATTATATGAATAATTAATGTAATGAATATAATTTAAAATTTTAAAATTTGAAACTGAGAACAAAATAGACTATCTACTTTTTCTTTAATTTGAAACCAATGGGGTGTTTCAATATAGGGGTTAGGGTGAGTTTGGATGAGATTAACAAACCCTTAGAAATCAATCAATTCCACTCCAACACCTCTCATCCAAACATAAAAATTATTTTTAAATCAGCTCCTTCCATTTCATTCCCTTCTAAACACCTAATCTAAACAAAGCCTTAGGCACTCAAATATTGTGCGATCAATCGTCTCGGTAGATAAGCCACACTAGTTACAAATGGCCTTTTAATAACCCTCTTCTCACTAATAAATTATTTGAGGAAAGCACCAATCATTCCTCACCACAGGAAATGTTTAGTTTTCAATAAAATGTTAATTTTTCACATTTTCTTCCATGGCACAAGGTTGTTGCCTAAAGATATTACCACATCAATACTAAATTGATTCGCTAGTTGACAAGCCATATGATGCAATATTGACCTAATGTTATCCATTTTTTTGAAGCTTTGTACGCTAATAAATCTTTTGGTTGTTGAGTACTTAAAGGCAATGATAGAATCTTGTTGACCTCAAATGGAAGAAAAATATCGCTAATTAAATTCCCATTCTAAGCGTTAGTCTAATACTCTATTTGAATTGGGGGTTTATAAATGGTTGGAATGGTGAATAATGGAGTGAAATAGGTGAGTTTGGCTTGGAAAGAAAGTATTAAATTGTATTTGTGTTTGGGATGGTAGGAATGAAAAGGAATGATTTGAGCTTAATTCTCTTTGTTTACAATGAAATGAATTGAAGGTTAACTTAAAAATTGATAAAAATACCCTCATACATACTAATTCAATAAAATGCTTCTTCTATCAATTATCTTATATTTTTATAATACGTATTTTCAGTAAATTATATTATATTTGTACTATCAAATAAATTTTGGGATTATTCATAATTTTATTTTTATTAAAAAATACTTCCATATCATTCATATTTTGTTATTAAAAAATATTGAATTCTTAGATGGACAATTAACATAAAGAACTTATATACATTTTGTAGGTCAGGTTACTAATTAATCATACAGGGAAATACTTATCAATTCTTTATATCTCATAATTTTATCACCAAAAAGTACTAATTGTGAAAACTATTTAGAAGTTCAAAGCCTAACATCATTGTTCCCAAAAAGCACTAAAAGTTAAAATAAAGTCAACGTTGCCAAACTATTCAGAAATTTAACAAAAAGCTTTAATAAAGAAAATGAAGTCATTTTCCTAAGGTTTTAGAAATCTTGGGTTCTGCTTCAGCTCTCTCCTTCCAAGCATCCATTACTTTTACTACTTGTGTGTGCTCCAGTGACTCATTGGCCACTTTTCCTTGCAAAACAATTTCATATAATAATGAAGCTCCTATATCCTTTCCCATTTTTCAAAAATGTAAATAAAGTTAGTTAAAAAATAAGAAAAAATAAATGTGTAAGTAAATGTAAAACAATAAGCAATTATAAGGAAAGCAAGCAAACATCAACAACTCAAACTCTAACTTCTTCCAAAGGTAGTTGGACAAATTTCATGAATTGCTAACTATATAAAATATCTGTCCAATTTATTGTACTCATATCACAAAGAATCAAAGGCCAATGACAAATGTTATTATCATGGAAAAATAATAAAACATTTGTTTAAGGGATTTCTTATATAAAGATATAAATAGTTAATGTCTTCCCTTTTCAACAAACTCATATAGTATTTTCCTTAAAAAACTAATATAGTTTTGATTAGCAACTAATACTAATATGATCCAATGAAAAGCAAAAATAACTTTTTTAATAGATTGAAACTTACTGGTTTTTTTGTCCATAATTCATCATCCATAGTGGTATTCTATTGTGACTCTCTATCAGACAACCATGCAATGCATTCAACTTACTAGAATTTTCAATAAGGAATAAGTAAACATCATCAATATCATTTGAAGCAACTCCTATATCCTCCAACAGTTTCCATACATCACTATTAGGGATTAGAAATTGTTTTGTGGTGAGAAAATCAGATGACATTTGTTGTATTGCAGTAGCCACATTATCAAGACCCTTCATCATTATTGGTACTTCATGATCCAAATGTGACCTTTTATCTTTCCTCTTTTTTGAAGAAGTTGCTCCTTCAAATTGTTCTTGTGATCTTGCATTATGTGCAGACATTCTACAAGTATCATCACTAAAAGTATTAAAATTCTCAAGTACCATCTCGTTTCTACCAAGCATTGCATCAATGTCTTTAATAGTATTCATTAAGGAAGATTGCTCTACATTTGTAACCTCTCTTTGCCTAATTTTAGTAGCAGTTTCATTGAGCTTTCCAATAGCTTTATCCTTACTAAATAACTGGACTAACTTCTCATAATTTCGCATCGATTTGTCCTTTCATTCAACAGCTTCAGGATAAGCCTATCCATAACAATAATAAAAAAAAAAATAACATGTTAGCATCTACATTAATTATATTCTAACACAAAAAATTATAAAATGAAGGAGAATACAAACCTCAATGAGTTATTGCCATACTTCAAGTTCTGTAGTCCACTTCTCACATATAAGATCCCAACCAAATCCACTCATGCCATTTTTGAAAATATCATAATAGCTCATAAAAGTCTATTTTATTAATTTCATTCGATTCTGAATTTTGGTTTTGTCTGGAAATTTTTTCTTCAATTCGCACAAAATGTTGTTGAATGCTAAAGTTGTAAAAGAACCCCCTATGTGATTACCCAATAGGTGCTTGTGTAAATAAGCATCAATCAAGACATCATCCATCAAAGGAGTCCAAAAACATTTATCTTTATCAAAATTTTGCGACATCTTAATTAAAATGCTACAAGAAAAATATAACACAAAAGATAAAATATAAGTAGCCATAAACTTTTGATAACATATCACTACAAAATAAAGAGAAAAAGAAAATATTCATTAAGGTCTAATGATACGAACGAGGTTGATTTTCAGATCCTGATTCGTATGTAACACAAGTCTCAATCTTTAATTCAAAGATCAAAACAAGATAAACTCTCAAATCTCAATTAGACCTTTAGAAAACTTGTTTCTAGCAACCTGAATTATAAAGATTCAAGAGGTGTTAATGTAAACCTTAAATTAACTAAGTAATTTAAGACCTAGATTAAATAAGCATCAATCAAGGCATCATCCATCAAAGGAGTCCAAAAACATTTATCTTTATCAAAATTTTGCGACATCTTAATTAAAATGCTACAAGAAAAATATAACACAAAAGATAAAATATAAGTAGACACAAACTTTTGATAACATATCACTACAAAATAAAGAGAAAAAGAAAATATTCATTAAGGTCTAGTGATAAGAACGAGGTTGATTTTTAGATCCTGATTCGTATGTAGCACAAGTCCCAAACTTTAATTCAAAGATCAAAACAAGATAAACTCTCAAATCTCAATTAGACCTCTAGAAAACTTGTTTCTAGCAACCTGAATTATAAAGATTCAAGAGGTGTTAATCTAAACCTTAAATTAACTAAGTAATTTAAGATCTAGATTAAATGAGTTTGCGAAATTATTAAGAACTCACTTAACAATCTCACCAAGTCCTATAAAGAACTCAAGAAGAGAATTAATTCTCACAAGCAATTTTGCTAAAAGAAATATTCTTCAATTTCTTTATTGATTTGGCTGAATAAGAAGCGTTATTTATAGCTTTTACAAAACTTCTAGAAACCTTAAGAATTACTTCCTAAATAGTCTTTGAAATGTATCTAATATATTTAGCAAAAAGGATACTCCTAAGCTAAATAGGAAATAACTAAAAGATACATTAGATTTCTTCCTAATTATAAAAGAAGTTTATTATATAAGTAAATACAAAGCTCCTAATTAGTTTAAGAGAGGAATTCAGCTAATGAGGAAGTTTCCTCGTACTTGGGTCATGGGCCTTTCCACATGTTGGGCTCCAATGGATCAAGTTAAAGGCTTCATTTGAGGAGTCCATATTGTCATCTCCAAATAATTGGGCTTTTTGCTTTTTTTATTTTTCTTGGGTTAGCCCAATGGTTATTCCTTGTTGTATGAATAACTCAATTGCTTCTTTAAACCTTTTGAGCCTTCCCCTT
>CATIWR010205264.1:0-51046 GCA_949677035.1 Omphalea diandra | reverse complement strand
TTCAAATGCAAAAAAAACTTGCACTTCATTTTCACATCTTTGTGGCGTAACTCGTGAGATTCTTTACTCCCTTTTTGCTTAAATAGTTGCACACGTAAATTTTTGCTTTCTGCTGCATTTATTGATTCGATGAGGTTTTTTGAGGGGTAAATAGCAGCTCTAAAACAAAACACATACACTTCATTTTTACATCTTAGTGGGCTAACTTGTGCAATTCCTTACTTTTACTTAAATGGTTACACATGCTAGCTTCCATTTTATTTTGCTTTTGTTCATGTGATGAAGTTATCTGAGGTTTAAAATGTTATTCTAATGCAATAAACAGATACACTTCATTTTCGTATTTTAATAGGGCAACTTATGCAACTCCTTACACACTTTTCCTCAAATGGTTACACTTGCAAGCTTCCATTTTATTTTGGTTTTGCTGATTTGATGAAGTTATTCGTTGTTTAAATAGCTATTCTAATGCAAAAAAGACATACATTTTGTTTTCACATTTTAGTGGGGTAACTTATGCAATTTCTTACTCATTTTTGCTTAAATGGTTTCACATTTTAGCTTCTATTTTATTTGGCTTTTATTGATGTTATGATGTTATCCATGGTTTAAATATATATTCTCATGCAAGAAAAACATACACTTAATTTTCACATATTTGTGAGGTAACTCGTGCAATTCCTTACTCACTTTTACATAATGGTTTCTCGCCTAAACTTTGACTTTCTTTCACTTTTTATTAATACCATGACATTATATGGGGCTTAAATAGCTATTCAAATGCAAAAAACACTTGCACTTCATTTTCACATCTTTAGGTGTAACTCATACGATTCTTTACTCACGTTTTGCTTAAATAGTCGCACGCACAAACTTTCGCTTTTTGTTGCATTTATTGATGCAATGAGGTTTTTTTTAAGGTTGAATAACAAATCTAAAGCAAAATAAATACACTTCGTTTTCACATCTTTGTAGGATAGCTTGTACAATTCCTTACTCGCTTTTACTTAAATGGTTACACATGCTAGCTTTCATTTTATTTTGCTTTTGTTCACGTGATGAAGTTATTCGAGGTTAAACAACTGTTCTAATGCAAAATACATATACACTTCATTTTCACATCTTAGTGGGGGTAACTTGTGTAATTGCTTTCTCATTTTTGCTCAAATTATTTCACATGCAAACTTTCATTTTATTTTGCTTTTGTTGATTTAATGATGTTGTTTGAGGTTCAAATAACTATTATATTGCAAAAAACATAGACTTCATTTTTCAGATCTTTGTGAGGTAACTTGTGTCATTCCCTAGTGACTTTTATGTGATTGTTTCACGCATAAATTTACACTTGCTTTTGCTTTTATTGATGCCATGATGTTTTATGAGGCTGGAATAATAATTCTAATGTAAAAAACACTTGCACTTCATTTTCACACGTTTGTAGAGCAATTCATGCAATTCCTTACTCATTCTTTAATTAAATAGTTACACATGCAAACTTTCACTTTCTTTTGCATTTATGCATGCAATGATGTTTCTTGATGGTTAAAAATCAAATATAAAGCAAAAAAAAAAACTTACACTTCGTTTTCACATCTTAGTGGGGTAACTTATGTATTCTTTACTCACTTTTGCTTAAATGGTTTCATGTGCTAGCGCCCATTTTATTTCACTTTTGTTGATCGATGATGTTTTCTGAGGTTTAAAAAGCTATTCAAAAGTAAAAAAAAAAAAAACATATACACTTCATTTGCACATGTTTGTGAGGTAACTCGTATAATTCCTTACTTTTGTGTAATGGTTTCTCATGCAAACTGACTTTCTTTCGCTTTTTAGTGATGCCATGATATTATTTGAGGCTTAAATAAGTATTTAAATACAAAAAATAGATGCACTTCATTTTCACATCTTTGTGGTGTAACTCATGTGATTCTTTACTCATTTTTTGCTTAAATAGTTGCACACGCAAACTTTAGCTTTCTGTTGCATTTATTGATGCAATGAGGTTTTTTAAGGGGTAAATAACAAATCTAAAGCAAAAGACACTTACGCTTCATTTTCACATCTTAGTGGGCTAACTTGTGCAATTCCTTAGTCACTTCTACTTAAATGGTTACACATGTTAGCTTCTATTTTATTTTGCTTTTATTCATGTGATGAAGTTATCCGAGGTTTAAAAAGCTATTCTAATGAAAAAAAAACATATACATTTCATCTTCATGTTTTAAAGGGGTAGCTTGTGCTATTCCTTACACATTTTTACTGAAATGGTTACACCTGCTAGCTTCCATTTTGTTTTACTTTTATTGATTTGATGAAGTTATTCGAGGTTTAAACAACTAGTTTAATGCAAAAAATACATGCGCTTCCTTTTCACATCTTGGTGGGGTAACTTGTGCAATACCATACTCACTTTTGCTTAAATGGTTTCACATGCTATCTTCTATTTTATTTTGCTTTTATTGATGTGATGATGTTATCTGAGGTTTGAATAACTATTCTAATGCAAAAAACACATACACTTCATTGTCACATCTTTGTGAGGTAACTTGTGTAATTCCTTACTCACTTTTGTGTAATGGTTTCTTGTGCAAACTTTGACTTTCTTTCACTTTTTATTGATGCCATGATATTATAGAAAGCTTAAATAGCTATTCATATGCAAAAAACACTTACACTTCATTTTCACATCTTTAGGGAGTAAGTCATGTGATTCTTTACTCGCTTTTTGCCTAACTAGTTACACACGCAAACTTTCACTTTCTGTCGCATTTATTGATTCGATGAGGTTTTTTAAGGGGCAAATAACAACTCTAAAGCAAAACACATGCACTTCGCTTTCACATCTTAGTAGGCTAACTTGTGCAATTCCTTACACACTTTTACTTAAATGGTTGCACATGCTAGCATTCATTTTATTTTGCTTTTACTCATGTGGTGAAGTTATCTGAGGTTTAAAAAGCTAGTCTAATGCAAAAAACACATACACTTCATTTTCACATTTTAGTGGGGTAACTTGTGCAATTCCTTACACATTTTTCCTCAAATGGTTACACCTACAAGCTTCTATTTTATTTTGCTTTTGCTGATTTGATGAAGTTATATGATGTTTAAATAGCTATTCTAATGCACAAAAGACATACACTTCATTTTCACATCTTAGTAGGATAACTTATGCAATTCCTTACTCACTTTTGCTTAAATAGTTTCACATGCTAGCTTCCATTTTATTTCGCTTTTATTGATATGATGATGTTATCTGAGGTTTAAATATCTATTCTAATGCAACAAACACTTACACTTCATTTTCACATATTTGTGAGGTAACTCTATAATTCCTTACTCACTTTTGTGTAATAGTTTCTCATGCAAACTTTGACTATCTTTCACTTCTTATTGACACCATGACATTATTTGAGGCTTAAATAGCTATTCAAATGCAAAAAACACTTGCACTTTATTTTTACATCTTTATGGTGTAACTCATGGGGTTCTTTACTCACGTTTTGCTTAAATAGTTGCACGCAACCTTTCACTTTTTACTGCATTTATTGATGCCATAAGGTTTTTTGAGGGGTGAATAGCAAATCTAAGGCAAAACACATGCACTTCATTTTCACATCATAGTGAGCTAACTTGTGCAATTCCTTACTCAGTTTTACTTAAATGGTTACACATGCTAGCTTCCATTTTAGTTTGCTTTTGTTTATGTATGAAGTTATCCGAGGTTAAACAACTATTCTAATGCAAAATACATATACATTTCATTTTCACATCTTAGTAGGGTAACTTGTGCAATTGCTTACTCTTTTTTTCTCAAATTATTTTGCATGCAAACTTTTTTTTTATTTTGCTTTTGTTAATTTAATAATGTTACCCAAGGTTCAAGTATCTATTCTATTGCAAAAAACACAGACTTTGTTTTTCACATCTTTGTGAGGTAACTCGTGTCATTCCCTAGTCACTTTCGTGTAATTATTTCTCATGGAAATTTCCACTTTCTTTCACTTTTATTGATGTCATGATGTTTTCTGAGGCTAAAATAATAATTCTAATGCAAAAAACACTTACACCTTGTTTTCATATATTTATAGAGCAACTTATGCAATTCCTTGCTCACTCTTTGCTTAAATAGTTACATATGTAAACTTTTGCTTTCTTATGGATTTATCGATGCAATGATGTTATTTGATGGTTAAAAATCAAATATAAAGAAAAAAAAAAAGAAACTTACAGTTCATTTTCACATCTTAGTGGGGTAACTTCTGCAATTCCTTAATCACTTTTGCTTAAATGGTTTCATCTACTAGCATCCATTTTATTTTGCTTTTGTTGATGTGATGATGTTTTATGAGGTTTAAATAGCTATTTCAAAGCAAAAAACACATGCACTTCATTTTCACATCTTTGTGAGGTCACTCGTATAATTCCCTACACAATTTTGTGTAATGGTTTCTCACGCAAACTTTGACTTTCTTTCACTTTTTAGTGATGCCATGATGTTATTTAAGGCTTAAATAAGTACTCAAATGCATAAAATAGATGCACTTCATTTTCACATCTTTGTAGCGTAATTCGTGTGATTCTTTACTCACTTTTTGCTTAAATAGTTGCATGTGCAAACTTTCGATTTTTGTTGCATTTATTGATGCGATGAGGTTTTTTAGGGGTAAATAGCAAATCTAAAGCAAAACACACTTGCTCTTCATTTTCACATCTTAGTGGGCTAACTTATGCAATTCCTTACTCACTTTTACTTTAATGGTTACGCATGTTAACTTCCATTTTATTTCACTTTTGTTTATGTGATCATGTTATTCGAGGTTTAAAAAGCTATTCTAATGTAAAAAACACATACACTTCATTTTTACATCTTTGTAAGGTAACTCGTGTAATTCCTTACTCACTTTTGTGTAATAGTTTCTCATGCAAACTTTGACTTTCTTTCACTTTTCATTGATGCCATGATATTATCCGAGGTTTAAATAGCTATTCAAATGCAAAAAACACTTGCACTTCATTTTAGCATGTTTGTGGTGTAACTCATGTGATTCTTTACTTACTTTTTGCTTAAATAGTTGCATGTGTAAACTTTCACTTTCTGCTACATTTATTGATGCGATAAGGTTTTTTTAGGGTTAAATAGCAAATCTAAAGCAAAACATATACACTTCATTTTCACATCTTAGTGGGCTAAGTTCGCTAATTCCTTACTCACTTTTACTTAAATGGTTACACATGCTAGCTTTCATTTTATTTTGCTTTTTGTTCATGTGATAAAGTTATACGAGGTTTAAAAAATTATTCTAATGCAAAAAAATATGACCACTTCATTTTCAAATTTTAGTGGGGAAACTTACAGAATACCTTACACACTTTTGCGCAAATGGTTACACCTATAATCTTCCTTTTTATTTTGTTTTTATTGATTTGATAAAGTTATCCGAGCTTTAAATAGCTATTCTAATGCAAAAAAAACACATATACTTCTTTTTTCACATCTTAGTGGGGGTAACTTGTGCAATTCCTTACTCACTTTTGCTTAAATGGTTTCACGTGCTAGCTTCTATTTTATTTCGGTTTTATTGATGTGATAATGTTATCTGAGGTTTGAATAGCTATTCTAATGCAAAAAACACATGCACTTCATTTTCACATCTTTGTGAGGTAACTTGTGTAATTCCTTACTCACTTTTGTGTAATGGTTTCTCGTGCAAACTTTAACTTTCTTTCACTTTTTATTGATGCCATGATATTATATAAGGCTTAAGTAGCTATTCACATGCAAAAAACACTTACACTTCATTTTCACATCTTTAGGGTGTAAGTCATGAGATTCTTTACTCACTTTTTGCCTAACTAGTTATAAACGTAAACTTTCACTTTCTGCCGCATTTATTGATTCGATGAGGTTTTTTAAGAGGTAAATAACAACTCTAAAACAAAACACATGCACTTCACTATCACATCTTAGTGGGCTAACATATGCAATTCCTTACACACTTTTACTTAAATGGTTACACATGCTAGCTTTCATTTTATTTTGCATTTATTCATGTGACGAAGTTATCTGAGGTTTAAAAAGCTAGTCTAATGCAAAAAAAACACATACACTTCATTTTCACATTTTAGTGGGCTAACTTGCGTAATTCCTTACACACTTTTCCTCAAGTGGTTCCACCTGCAAGCTTCTATTTTATTTTGCTTTTGCTGATTTGATGAAGTTATCCGATGTTTAAATAGCTATTCTAATGCACAAAAGACATACACTTCGTTTTCACATCTTAGTGGGGTAACTTATGCAATTCCTTACTCACTTTTGCTTAAATAGTTTCACATGCTAGCTTCCATTTTATTTCGCTTTTATTGATGTGATGATGTTAGTTGAGGTTTAAATATCTATTCTAATGCAAAAAATACTTACACTTCATTTTCACATATTTGTGAGGTAACTCTGTAATTCCTTACTCACTTTTGTGCAATGGTTTCTCATGCAAACTTAGACTTTCTTTCACTTCTTATTGACACCATGACATTATTTGAGGCTTAAATAGCTATTCAAATGCAAAAAACACTTGCACTTTATTTTTACATCTTTATGGTGTAACTCATGTGATTCTTTACTCATGTTTTGGTTAAATAGTTTCATGCAACCTTTCACTTTTTACTACATTTATTGATGCGATGAGGTTTTTGGAGAGGTGAATAGCAAATCTAAGGCAAAACACATACACTTCATTTTCACATCATAGTGAGCTAACTTGTCTAATTCCTTACTCAGTTTTACTTAAATGGTTACACATGTTAGCTTCCATTTTAGTTTGCTTTTGTGTATGTATGACGTTATCCGAGGTTAAACAACTATTCTAATGCAAAATGCATATACACTTCGTTTTCACATCTTAGTAGGGTAACTTGTGCAATTGCTTACTCATTTTTTCTCAAATTATTTCGCATGCAAACTTTTATTTTATTTTGCTTTTGTTGATTTAATAATGTTATCCGAGGTTCAAATAGCTATTCTATTACAAAAAACACAGACTTCGTTTTTTACATCTTTGTGAGGTAACTCATGTCATTCCCTAATCACTTTCATGTAATTGTTTCTCGTGGAAATTTCTACTTTATTTCACTTTTATTGATGCTATGATGTTTTCTGAGGCTGAAATAATAATTCTAATGCAAAAAACACTTACACCTCATTTTGATATCTTTGTCGAGCAACTAATGCAATTCCTTGCTCACTTTTTGCTTAAATAGTTACATATGTAAACTTTTGCTTTCTTGTGGATTTATCAATGCAATGATGTTACTTGACGGTTAAAAATCAAATATAAAGAAAAAAAAAAGAAACTTACGGTTCATTTTCATATCTTAGTGGGGTAACTTATGCAATTCCTTACTCACTTTTGCTCAAATGGTTTCATTTGCTAGCATCCATTTTATTTTGCTTTTATTGATGTGATGATGTTTTTTGAGGTTTGAATAGCTATTTTAAAGCAGAAAAACACATGCACTTCATTTTCACATCTTTGTGAGGTCACTCGTATAATTCCCTACATAATTTTTTGTAATGGTTTCTCACGGAAACTTTGACTTTCTTTCATTTTTAGTGATGCCATGATGTTATTTGAGGCTTAAATGAATATTCAAATGCATACAACAGATGCACTTTATTTTCACATCTTTGCAGCATAACTCGTGTGATTCTTTACTCACTTTTTGCTTAAATAGTTGCATGTGCAAACTTTCTATTTCTATTGCATTTATTGATGCGATAAGGTTTTTTTAGGAGTAAATAACAAATTTAGAGCAAAACACACTTGCTCTTCATTTTCACCTCTTAGTGGGCTAACTTATGCAATTCCTTACTCACTTTTACTTAAATGGTTATGCATGTTAACTTCTATTTTATTTCACTTTTGTTGATGTGTTACATGTTATCCGAGGTTTAAAAAGCTATTCTAATGTAAAAAACACATACACTTCATTTTTACATCTTTGTGAGGTAACTCGTGTAATTCCTTACTCACTTTTGTGTAATAGTTTCTCGTGCAAACTTTGACTTTCTTTCACTTTTTATTGATGCCATGATATTATATGAGGCTTAAGTAGCTATTCAAATGCAAAAAACACTTGCACTTTGTTTTAGCATGTTTGTGGTGTAGCTCATGCGATTCTTTACTTACTTTTTGCTTAAATAGTTACACACATAAACTTTCACTTTCTGCTACATTTATTGATGCGATAAGGTTTTTTGAGGGTTAACTAGCAAATCTAAAGCAAAACACATACACTTCATTTTCGCATCTTAGTGGGTTAAGTTTGCCAATTCCTTACTCACTTACACATGTTAGCTTCCATTTTATTTTGCTTTTGTTCATGTGATGAAGTTATCTGAGGTTTAAAATGTTATTCTAATACAAAAAAAATACGACCACTTCATTTTCAAATTTTAGTGGGGTAACTTACGAAATTCCTTACACACTTTTGCTCAAATGGTTACACCTGTAATATTCCTTTTTATTTTGTTTTTATTGATTTGATGAAGTTATCCGAGTTTTAAATAGCTATTCTAATGCAAAAAGCACATACACTTCTTTTTCACACTTTAGTAGGGGTAACTTGTGCAATTCCTTACTTTTGCTTAAATGGTTTCACGTGCTAGCTTCTATTTTATTTTGCTTTTATTGATGTGATAATGTTATATGAGGTTTAGATAACTATTCTAATGTAAAAAACACATACACTTCATTTCCACATCTTTGTGAGGTAACTCGTGTAATTCCTTACTCACTTTTGTGCAATAGTTTCTCGTGCAAACTTTGACTTTCTTTTACTTTTTATTGACGATATGATGTTATATGAGGCTTAAATAGCTATTCAAATCGAAAAACACTTGCACTTTATTTTCACAACTTTATGGTGTAACTCCTGTGATTCTTTACTCACTTTTTGTTTAAATAGTTGCACGTGCAAACTCTCATTTTTTGCTACATTTATTGATGCAATGAGGTTTTTTAGGGGTAAATAGCAAATCTAAAGCAAAACACATACACTTTGTTTTCACATCTTAGTAGGCTAACTTGTGCAATTCCTACTCAGTTTTACTTAAATGGTTACGCATGCTAGCTTCCATTTTATTTTGCTTTAACGTGTGATGAAGTTATCCAAGGTTAAATAGTTGTTCTAATGCAGAATGCACATACACTTCATTTTCTCATCTTAGTGGGATAACTTGTGCAATTGCTTACTCATTTTTGCCCAAATTGTTTCACGTGCTAACTTTCATTTTAATTTGCTTTTGTTGATTTGATGATGTTATTCGAGGTTCAAATAGCTATTCTAATGCAAAAAACACACTGACCTCGTTTTTCACATCTTTGTGAGGTAACTTAAGTCATTGCTTACTCACTTTTATGTAATTGTTTCTTGTGCAAATTTCCATTTTTTTCGCTTTTACTGATGCCATGATATTTTCTAAGGTTGTAATGGCAATTCTAATGCAAAAGACACTTACACTTCGTATTCACATCTTTGTGGAGCAACTCATGCAATTCCTTGATCACTTTTTGCTTAAATAGTTGCACGTTTAAACTTTCATTTTCTTTTGTATTTTTGATGCTATGTTGTTACTTGATGGTTAAAAATCAAATATAAAGCAAAAAAAAAAACTTACACTTCATTTTCACATCTTAGTGGCATAACTTGTGCAATTCCTTGCTCACTTTTGCTTAAATGGTTTTACATGTTGGCTTCATTTTATTTTGCTTTTGTTGATATGATGATGCTATATGAGGTTTAAATAACTATTCTAATGTAAAAAACATATACGCTTCATTTTCACATCTTTGTGAGGTAATTCTTGTTATTCCTTACTCACTTTTGCATAAGGGTTTATTATGTAAACTTTCACGTTCTTTTGCTTTTATTCATGGCATGATGTTATTTGAGGCTTAAACAATGATTCTAATGCAAAAAACACTGACACTTCATTATCACATCTTTGTGGGGCAACTCGTGCAATTCCTTGCTCACTTTTTGCTTAAATAGTTACACGTGCAAACTTTCACTTTCTTTTGCATTTATTGATGCAATGATGTTACGTGATGGTTAAAAAGCAAACATAAAGCAAAAAATACTTACACTTCATTTTCACATCATAGTGGGGTAACGCATGCAATTCCTTACTCACTTTTTGCTTAAATTGTTACAAGTGCAAACTTTTGGTTTCTTTTTCATTATATTGATGTGATGATGTTATTTAAGGGTCAAATAGTGAATCTAAAGCAAAAAATACTTACACTTCATTTTCACATCTTTGTGAGGTAACTTTATGCAATTTCTTACCCACTTTTGCTTAAATAGTTACACATGCTAGCTTCCTTTTCATTTAGCTTTTTGTTCATGTGATGAAGTTATCTATGGTTTAAATAGCTATTCTAATGCAAAAACCATATACACTTTATTATCACATCTTAGTGGGGTAACTAGTGCAATTGCTTACTCACTTTGGCATAAAGGGTTTCGCATGCTAACTTCCATTTTATTTTGCTTTTGTTGATGTGATTATGTTATTCAAGGTTTAAATAGCTATTCTAATGCAAAAAAAAAAAAAAACACATATACTTCATTTTCACATCTTTGTAAGGTAATTCATTTCCTTTATTACTCATTTTTGTGTAATGGTTTCTCATGCAAAGTTTCACTTTCTTTCCCATTTGTTGATGTCATGATGTTATTTAAGGCTTAAATAACAATACTAATGCAATAAACACATACACTTTGCTTTCACATAATTGTGAGGCAACTCGTCCAGTTCTTTACTCAGTTTTTACTTAAATAGTTACATGTGCAATCTTTCGCTTTCTTTTGCATTTATTGATGTAATGATGTTATTTGTGGGTTAAATAGCAAATATAGGGCCAAAAACACTTAGACTTCATTTCACATCTTAGTGGGGGTAACTTGTGCAATTTTTGACTCACTTTTGCTTAAATGCCGACATGTGCTAGCTTTCATTTCATTTTACTTTTATTTATGTGATGAAGTTATTTAAGGTTTTAAAACCTATTCTATTGCAAAAAAAAAAAAAAAAAAACACCTTGTTTCACATCTTAGAGAGGTAACTTATGTAATTCCTTACTCACTTTTTCTTTAATGGTTTCACATCTTAGCTTTCATTTTATTTTTCTTTTGTTGATGTGATGATGTTATCCGAGGTTTAAATAGTTATTCTAATAAAAAAAACACTTACACTTCAATTTCACATCTTTGTGAGGTAACATGTGTAATTCCTTACTCACTTTTGTGCAATCGTTTCATGTGCAAACTTTCGCTTTCTTTCACTTATATTGATGCCATATTATTATATGATGCTTAAATAACAATTCTAATGCAAAAAACACATTATTTTCACATCTTAGTAGGGGTAATTTGTGCAATTACTTGCTCACTTTTCCTAAAATAGTTCCACATGCTAGCTACCTTTTTATTGTCTGAGGTTTAAATAACTATTCTAATTAAAAAATCACTTACACTTTGTTTTCACATCTTAGTGAGGTAACTTAGGCAATTCCTTCCTCACTTTTGCTTAAGTGGTTACATGTGCTAGCTTCCATTTTATTTTGCTTTTGTTCATGTGATAAGTTATATAAGGATTAAATAGCCATTCTAATGCAAAAAACACATACACATTTTTTTCACATCTTAGTTGGTTAACTTGTGTAATTGCTTACTCACTTTTGTTTAAATGGTTTCACATGCTACCTTCTAATTTATTTTGCTTTTGTTGATGTGATGATGTTATCCAAGGCTTAAATAGTTATTCTAAAGCAAAAAACACATACATTTTGTTTTCACATCTTTGTGAGGTAACTCATGTCATTCATTACTCACTTTTGTGTGATGGTTTCTCGTGCAAACTTTCACTTTCTTTGGTTTTTATTAATGCCATGATGTTATTTAATGAATAAATAGCAACATGAATTCAAAAAAACAAATACACTTCTTTCAAATCATTGTGGGGTAACTCATGCAACTTTTTACTCACATTTTGCTTAAATAGTTACACATGTAAACTTTCGCTTTCTTTTGCATTTATTGATACGATGATGTTATTTGAAGGTTAAATAGCAAATATAAAGCAAAAACCACATTCGCTTCATTTTCACAACTTAGGGTGTAACTTGTGTAATTCTTTACTCATTTTTGCTCAAATGTTTTCACGTGCTAGCTTCCATTATATTTTGATTTTGTTGATATGATGATGTTATCTGAGGTTCAAATTGCTATTCTAATGCAAAAAACACATACACTTCATTTTTCTATCTTTGTTAGGCAACTCGTGTGATTCCTTACTCACTTTTGTGTAATGATTTCTCATGCAAACTTCCACTTTTTATTGATGCCATGATGTTATCTGAGGCTTAAATAGAAATTCTAATGCAAAAAACACTTACACTTTATTTTCTCATCTTTGTGGGGTAACTCGTGCAATTCTTTACATATTTTTTGCTTAAATAATGTCCAAACTTTCACGTTCATTCTCATTTATTGATGTGATGATGTTATTTGAGGGTTAAATAGCAAATCTAAAGCAAAAATCACTTACACTTCGTTTTTACATTTTAGTGGGGTAAATTGTGCAATTCCTTACACACTTTTGATTAAATGGTTACACCTGTTAGCTTCCATTTTATTTTGCTTTTGTTGATGTGATGATGTTATCCTAAGCTTAAATAGTGATTCTAAAGCAAAAAACACATACTTTAGTTTTCACATCTTTGTGAGGTAACTCATGTCATTCATTACTCACTTTTGTGTAATGATTTCTTGTGCAAAATTCCACTTTCTTTGGTTTTTATTAATGCCATGATGTGATTTGATGAATAAATAGCAACATCAATGCAAAAAACACATACACTTATCTTTTGCATTTACTGATACGATGATGTTATTTGAAGGTTAAATAGCAAATATAAAGCAAAAATTGCATACACTTCATTTTGATGACTTAGGGGGTAACTTGTGCAATTCCTTACTCACTTTTGCTCAAATGGTTTCACATGCTAGCTTCCATTATATTTTGCTTTTGTTGATGTGATGATGTTATCCGAGGTTTAAATTGCTATTATAATGTGAAAAACATGTACACTTCATTTTTCCATCTTTATGAGGTACCTTGTGTGATTCCTTACTCACTTTTATGTAATGATTTCTCGTACAAACTTCCACTTTTTGTTGATGCCATGATGTTATCTGAGGCTTAAATAGAAATTCTAATGCAAAAAACACTTACACTTTATTTTCTCATCTTTGTGGGGTAACTCGTGCAATTCTTTACACACTTTTTGCTTAAATAATGTCCAAACTTTCGCTTTCATTCTCATTTATTGATGTGATGATGTTACTTGAAGGTTAAATAGCAAATATAAAGCAGAAATCACTTGCACTTTATTTTTACATTTTAGTTGGGTAAATTGTGCAATTCCTTACACACTTTTGATTAAATGGTTGCACCTGTTAGCTTTCATTTTATTTTGCTTTTGTTGATGTGATGATGTTATCACAGGCTTAGATAACGATTCTAAAGCAAAAAACAAATACATTTCATTTTCACATCTTTGTGAGGTAACTCATCTCATTCCTTACTCACTTTTGTGTAATGGTTTCTCGTGCGAACTTCCACTTTCCTTCATTTTCATTGACGCCATGATGTTATTTAATGAGTAAATATCAATACTAATGCAAAAAACACATACACTTTCCTTTGACATCATTGTGGGACAACTCATGTAATTCCTTCCTCATGTTTTGCTTAAATAGTTACAGGTGCAAACTTTCGATTTCTTTTGCATTTATTAATGCGATGATGTTATTTGAGGGTTAAATAACAAATATAAAGCAAAAACCACATACACTTTGTTTTCACAACTTAGAGGGTAACTTAGGCAATTCCTTACTCATTTTTGCTAAACTTGTTTCACGTGCTAGCTTCCACTTTATTTCTCTTTTGTTGATATGATGAAGTTATCCGAGATTTAAGTAGCTATTCTAATGCAAAAAACATATACACTTCATTTTCACATCTTAGTGGGGTAACTTGTGCAATTTATTGCTTACTTTTGCTTAAATGGTTTCATGTGCTAGCTTCCATTTTATTTCGCTTTTATTGACATGATGATGTTATCTGAGGTTTAAATAGTTATTCAAATGCAAAAAACACATACACTTCATTTTCACATCTTTGTGAGGTAACTTGTGTGATTCCTTACTCACTTTTGTCAAATGGTTTCTTGTGCAAACTTCCACTTTATTTTGCTTTTATTGATACCATGATATTATATGAGGCTTAAATAGCAATGCAAAAAATATTTACACTTCATTTTCTCATTTTTGTGGGGTAACTCGTGTAATTCCTTACTCACTTTTTGCTTAGTTAGTTAAATGTCCAAACTTTTGCTTTCCTTTTCATTTATTGATGTGATGATGTTATTTGAAGGTTAAATAGCAAATGTAAAGCAAAAAATACTTATAATTCATTTTTACATTTTAATGGGTTAACTTATGCAATTCCTTGCTCACTTTTACTTAAATGGTTATGCATGCTAGCTTCCATTTTATTTTGTTTTTGTTGATGTAATGAAGTTGTCCAAGGTTTAAATGGATATTCTAATACAAAAAATACAAACACTTGATTTTCACCTCTTTGTGAGGTAACTCATGCATTTCTTTACTTACTTTTGTGTAATGGTTTCTCGTGCAAACTTCCACTTTCATTCACTTTTACTGATTCCATGATGTTATCTAAAGCTTCAATAGCAATTTTAATGCAAAAAACACTTACACTTCATTTTCACATCTTTATGGGATAATGCGTGCAATTCCTTACTCACTTTTTGTTTAAACAGTTACACGTGTAAACTTTTGATTTCTTTTGCATTTATTGATGTGATGATGCTATTTAAGGGTTAAATAGCAAATATAAAGAAAAAAAACACTTACACTTCGATTTCACATATTAGTGAAGTAATTTGGGCAATTCCCTACTCACTTTTGCTTAAATGGTTTTACGTGATAGCTTCCATTTTATTCTTTTTTTTTATCTATGTAATGATGTTATCAGAGTTTAGATAGCTATTCTAATAGAAAAAACACATACACTTCGTTTTCACATCATTATGAGGTAACACGTGTCATTCCTTAGTCACTTTTGTGTAATGGTTTCTCGTTCAAACCTCCACTTTCTTTCTCTTTTATTGTTGCAGTGACATTATCGGTGGCTTAAATAGCACTTCTAACGCAAAAAACACTTACACTTCATTTTCTCATCTTTATTGGTAAACACGTGCAATTCCTCACTCACTTTTTGCTTAAGGAGTTACACATCCAAACTTTTACTTTCTTTTTCATTTATTGATGTGATTATGTTATTTGAGGGTTAAATAACAAATCTAAATCAAAGAACACTTACACTTCATTTTCACATTTTATTGGAGTAACTTGTGTACACACTTTTGCTCAAATGGTTACACTTGCTAGCTTCCATTTTATTTTGTGTTTGTTGATGTGATGATATTTTTCAAGGTTTAAATAGCTATTCTAATGTAAAAAACACATACACTTCCTTTTCATATCCTTGTGAGGTAACTCGTATGATTCCTTACTCAATTTTGTGTAATGGTTTATCGTGCAAACTTTCACTTTCTTTCACTTTTATTAAAGCCATGATGTTTTTTGAGACTTAAATAGCAATTCTAATGTAAAAACACTTACACTTCATTTTCTATTATTTATGGGGTAACTCATGTAATTCTTTACTCACTTGTTGCTTAAATAGTTTCACAACAAAACTTTCACTTTCTTTTGCATTTATTGATGTGATTATGTTATTTGAGAGTTAAATAGAAAATCTAAAGGAAAAAACAGTTACACTTCATTTTCACAATTTAGTGGGGTAACTTATGCAATTCGTTACAAACTTTTACTTGAATGGTTACACTTACTAGCTTTCATTTTATTTTGCTTTTGTTGATGATGAAGTTTTTCGTGGTTTAAATAGCTATTCTAGTGTAAAAAATACATAAACCTCATTTTCACATTTTAGTAAGGGTAACTTATGCAATTCCATACTCACTTTTACTTAAATGGTTTCACATGCTAGCTTCCATTTTATTTCGCTTTTGTTGAACTGATGATGTTTTTTTGAGGTTTAAATAACTATTCTAATGCAAAAAACACATACACTTTGTTTTCACATCTTTGTGAGGTAACTCGTGTGATTTCTTTCTCACATTTGTCTAATGGTTTCTTGTATAAACTTCTTTTTTTTTTTTTTCATTTTTATTGTTGCCATGATGTTATCTGAGGCTTAAATAACAATTCTAATGCAAAAAATAGTTACACATTATTAGCTCATCTTTGTGGGGTAACTCATGCAATTCCTTACATACTTGTTCCTCAAAGAGTTTTACATACAAATTTTCATTTTCTTTTGCAGTTATTGTTGCAATGACGTTATTTGATGGTTAAATAGCAAATCTAAAGCAGAAAACACTTACACTTCATTTTTACAATTCAATTGGTTAACTTGTGCAATTTCTTACATACTTTTGCTTAAATGGTTACACCTGCTAGCTTCCATTTTATTTTGCTTTTATTGATATGATGAAGTTATTTAAGGTTTAAATAGCTATACTAATGCAAAAAACACATACACTTCATTTTCGCATCTTAATGAGGGTAAGTTATGCAATTCCTTACTCATTTTTGCTTAAATAGTTTCACGTGCTAGCTTTCATTTTATTTTGCTTTTGTTGATGTGATGATGTTATCCAAGGTTTAAATAGTTATTCTAATGCAAAATACACATGTACTTTATTTTCATATCTTTGTGAGGTAGCTCGTGAGATTCCTTACTCACTTTTGTCTAATGGTTTCTCGTGCAAACTTCAACTTTCTTTTGCTTTTGTTCGTGCCATCATATTACATAAGGTTTGAATAAATATTCTAATGTAAAAAACACTTACACTTCGTTTTCTCATCTTTGTGGGGTAACCATGTAATTCCTTAGTCACTTTTTGCTTAAATAGTTAAAAATCTAAACTTTCGCTTTCTTTCACATTTATTGATGTGATGATGTTATTTGAGGGTTGAATAGCAAATCTAAAGCAAAAAACAATTACATTTCATTTTCAAATTTTAGTGGGGTAACTTGTGCAATTCCTTACACACTTTTGATTAAATGGTTACACTTGCTAGCTTTCATTTATTTTTGCTTTTATTGATGTGTTGAAGTTATGCGAGGTTTAAATAGCTATTCTAATGCAAAAAACACATACACTTCATTTTCAGATTCTAGTGGGGTAACTTGTACAAATCATTACTCACTTTTGTTTAAGTGCTTTCACGTGCTAGCTTCCATTTTATTTCACTTTTGTTGATGTGATGTTGTTATCCGAGGTTTAAATAGCTATTCTAATGCCAAAAAAAAAAAAAAACACATGCACTTCATTTTCACATCTTTGTGAGGTAACTTGTCTGATTCCTTACTCACTTTTGTCTAATGGTTTCTCATACAAACTTCCACTTTCTTTTGCTTTTATTGATGTCATTATGTTATTTGAGGTTCAAATAGCAATTTTAATGCGAAAAACACTTACACTTCATTTTTTCATCTTTGTGGGGTAACTCGTGCAATTCCTTACTCACTTTTTGCTTAGTTATTAAATGTCTAAACTTTTGTTTTCTTTCTCATTTATTATTGTGATGATGTTGTTTGAGGGTTTAATTAGTAAATCTAAAGCAAAAGGCACTTATAGTTCGTTTTCACATTTTAGTGGGGTAATTTGGGCAATTCCTTACACACTTTTATTTAAATGGTTGCACCTGCTAGCTACTATTTTATTTCGCTTTGTTGATGTGATGAAGTTATCCGAGGTTTAAATAGCTATTATAATACAAAAAATACATACACTTCATTTTCACATCTTTGTGAGGTAACTCATGTATTTCTTTACTCACTTTTATGCAATGGTTTCTCATGCAAAGTTAAACTTTCATTCACTTTTATTGATTCCATGATGTTATTTAAGGCTTCAATAGCAATTATAATGTAAAAAACACTTACACTTTGTTTTCACATCTTTATGGGATTACTCATGCAATTCCTTACCCATTTTATGCTTAAATAGTTACATGTACAAACTTCTGCTTTCCTTTGCATTTAATGATGTGATAATGTTATTTGACTATTAAAATGCTATTCTAAAGCAAAAAATAATTACACTTCATTTTCACATCTTAGTGAGGTAACTTGTGCAATTCCTTGCTCAGTTTTACTTGATTGGTTAGATGTGCTAGCTTCCATTTTATTTTGCTTTTGTAGATGTGATGAAGTTATTTGAGGTTTAAATAGCTATTCTAATGCAAAAAAACATGTACACTTTGTTTTCACTTCTTAGTGGGGTAATTTGTACAATTCCTTACTCATATTTGCTTAAATGGTTTGACGTGCTAGCTTCCATTTTATTTTTTTGCCTTTGTTGATGTGATGATGTAATCCGAGGTTTAAATAACAATTTTAATCCAAAAAACATTTAAACTTCATCTTTACATATGTACGAGGTAACTCGTGTCATTCTGTACTCACTTTGGTGTAATGGTTTCTCATACAAACTTCCATTTTCTTTCACTTTTATTAATGCCATGATGTTATTTGAGGCTTAAATAGCAATTCCATTGTAAAAATCTCTTACACTTCATTTTCTCATCTTTGTGGGGTAACTCGTGCAATTCCTTACTCACTTTTTTGCCTAAATAGCTATTTTATAGCAAAAAAACACTTACAGTTCATTTTCACATTTTAGTGGGTGTAACATGTGCAATTCCTTACACATTTTAGCTTAAATGGTTACACCTGCTAGCTTTCATTTATTTTGATTTTGCTGATGTGATGAAGTTATCTGAGGTTCAAATAGCTATTCGAATGCAAAAAATGCATAAACCTCATTTTCACATCTTTGGGAGGAAACTCATGTATTTTTTTACTCACTTTTATGTAATGGTTTCTTGTGCAAACTTCCACTTTCATTCACTTTTATTGATTCCCTAAGGCTTAAATAACAATTCTAATGCATAAAACACTTACACTTCATTATCACATCTTTGTGGGGTAACTATTGCAATTCCTTACCCACTTTATGCTTAAATAATTACACTTACAAACTTTTGCATTCCTTTACATTTAATGATGTTATAATGTTATTTGACTATTAAATAGCAAATATAAAGTAAAAAATAATTACACTTTGTTTTCACATCCTAGTGAGAAAATTTGTGCAATTCCTTATTCACTTTTACTTAAATGGTTAGATGTGCTAGCTTCCATTTAATTTTGCTTTTGTTGATGTGATGAAGTTATCCGAGGTTTAAATACCTATTCCAATGCAAAAAACACATACACTTCATTTTCACATGTTAGTGGGATAACTTATGCAATTCCTTACTCACTTTTACTTAAATGGTTTCACATGTTAGCTTCCATTTTATTTTGCCTTTGTTGATGATGATGTAATCTGAGGGTTAAATAGCAATTCTAATGTAAAAGACACATAAACTTCGTTTTCACATCTTTGCGAGGTAACTCGTGTCATTCTGTACTCACTTTGGTGTAATCATCTATCGTGCAAATTTCCATTTTCTTTCATGTTTATTAATGCCATGTTGTTATTTGAGGCTTTAATAGCAATTCTATTGCAAAAATCAATTACACTTAATTTTCTTATCCTTGTGGGGTAACTCGTGTAATTCCATACTCACTTTTTGCCTAAATTGTTACATGTCCAAACTTTCGCTTTCTTTTGTTCTTATTGATTTGATGTTGTTATTTGAGGGTTAAATAGGAAACATAAAGAAAAAACACTTACATTTCAATTTCACATCTTAGTGGAGTAACTTGGGCAATTCCCTACTCACTTTTTGCTTAAAAGGTTACATGTGCTAGCATCCATTTTATTTTGCTTTTGGTATGTAATGAAGTTATCCAAGGTTTATATAGCTATTATATTGCAAATAACACATACACTTCAATTTCACATCTTTGTGGGGTAACTTGTGCAATTCCTTACTCACTTTTGCTTAAATGGTTTGATGTGCTAGCTTCCATTTTATTCTCCTTTTTTCGATGTGATGATGTTATCGAAGGTTTAAATAGCTATTCTAATACAAAAAACACATAATTTTCACATCCTTGTGATCGTGTCATTCTTTACTAACTTTTGTGTTATGGTTTCTCATTTAAACTTCCACTTTCTTTGATCTGATGATGTTATATGTGGCTTAAATAACAATTCTAATGCAAAAAATACTTGCACTTCATTTTCTCATCTTTGTAGGGTAACACGTGCAATTCCTTTCTCACTTTTAGCTTAAATAATTTTCTTTTTCACTTATTGGTATGATGATGTTATTTGAAGGTTAAAAGGCAAATCTAAAGTAAAAATCACTTACCTTCATTTTTAGATTTTAGTGAGGTAACTAGTGCAATTCCTTACACACTTTTTCTCAAAAGCTTACACTTGCTAGCTTCCATTTTATTTTGCTTTTGTTGATATGATGATGTTTTCCGAGGTTTAAATAGCTATTCTAATGCAAAAAAAAAAAAAAAAAAACACATACACTTCATTTTCACATCTTCATTAGGTAACTCGTCTGATTCCTTACTCACTTTTGTTTAATGGTTTCTCGTGTAAACTTCCATTTTCTTTTGCTTTTATTGATGCCATGATTTTATTTGAGACTTAAATAGAAATTTTAATGCAAAAAATACTTGCACTTCATTTTCCAATTTTTATGAGGTAACTCGTGCAATTCCTTACCCACCTATTGCATAAATAGTTTCACATTGAAACTTTTGCTTTCTTTTGCATTAATTGTTATGATGATATTATTTGATGGTTAAATAGCAAATCTAAAGTAAAAAAATACTCACACTTCATTTTCACGATTTCATGGGGTAACTTGTGCAATTCCTTACACACTTTTGCTTAAATAGTTACACCTGCTAGCTTCCATTTTATTTTGCTTTTATTGATATGATGAAGCTATCCAAGGTATAAATAGCTATTCTAATGCCAAAAAAAAAAAACATACACTTCCTTTTCACATTTTAGTGGGTTAACTTGTGCAATTCCTTACTCACTTTTGCTTAAATGGTTTCACGTGCTAGCTTCCATTTTATTTTGCTTTTGTTGATGTGATGATGTTATTCAAGGTTTAAATAACTAGTCTAATATAGAAAAACACATACACTTTATTTTTACATCTTTGTAAGGTAACTTGCGTGATTCCTTACACACTTTTGTGTAATGCTTTCTCGTGCAAACTTCCACTTTATTTTGCTTTTATTGATGCCATGATGTTATATGAGGCTTGAATAGCAATTCTAATGCAAAAAACATATACACTCCATTTTCACATTTTTGTGGGGTAGTTAGTGCATTTCCTTACTCACTTTTTGCTTAAATAGTTACACATGCAAACTTTTGATTTCTTTTGCATTTATTGAAGCGATGTTGTATGAGGCTTAAATAGCAAATATAAAGCGAAAAACACTTACACTTTATTTTCACACCTTAGTGGGGTAACTTGTACAATTCCTTACTCACTTATGCTTAAATTGTACACGTGGTAGCTTCCATTTTGTTTTGCTTTTATTGATGCGATGAAGTTATCTAAGGTTTAAATAACTATTCTAATGCAAAAAACACATACACCTCGTTTTCACATTTTAGTATGGTAACTTGTGCAATTCCTTACTCACTTTTGCTTAAATGGTTACAAGTGCTAGCTTTCATTTTGTTTTGCTTTTGTTTATGTGATGAAGTTATCTGAGGTTTAAATAGCTATTCTAATGAAAAAACACATGCACTTCATTTTCACATCAAAGTAGGGTAACTTGTCCAATTCCTTACTCACTTTTGCTTAAATGGTTACACGTACTAGCTTCCATTTATTTTGCTTTTGTTGATGTGATGAAGTTATCCAAGGTTTAAATAGCTTTTCTAATGCAAAAAATACATGTAGTTCATTTGGACATCTTAGTGGGGTAACTTTTACAATTCCTTACTCACTTTTGCTTAAATGGTTTAATGTGCTAGATTCCATTTTATTTTGCAGTTGTTGATGTGATGATGTTATTTGAGGTTTAAATAGCTATCATAATGCAAAAAAAATATACACTTCATTTTCACATTTTTGTAAGGTAACTCGTGTCATTCCTTACTCACATTTTTATAACTATTTCTCATGCAAATTCCACTTTCTTTCGCTTTTGTTGATGCTATGATGTTTTCTGAGGCTTAAAAAGCAATTTTAATGCAAAAAATGCTTACATTTAGTTTTCACATCTTTATGGGATAACTCTTGTAATTCCCTACTCACTTTTTGTTTAAGTTGTTACAAATGTAGACTTTCTCTTTCTTTTGCATTTATTGATGCGATGATTTTATTTGATGGTTAAATAGCAAATCTAAAGCAAAAAACACTTACACTTCATTTTCACATCTTAGTGGGGTAACATGTGCAATTCCTTACTCATTTTTTATTAAATGGTTACACGTGCTGGCTTCCATCTTATTTTGCTTTTGTTGATGTGATGAAGTTATTCGAGGTTTAAATAGTTGTCCTAATGCAAAAAACACATACACTTTGTTTTGACATCTTAGTGGGGTAACTTATGCAATTCCTTACTCATTTTTATTTAAATGGTTTCACGTGCTAGATTCCATTTTGTTTTGTTGTAATTGATGTGATGATATTATCCGAGGTTTAAATAGCTATTTTAATGCAAAAAACACACACTTCTTTTTCACATCTTTGTCATTCCTTAGTCACTTTTTTATGATTGTTTCCCATGCAAACTTCCACTTTCTTTCACTGTTTATTGATGCCATGATGTTATCTGAGGCTTAAATAGTAATTCTAATGCAAAAAAAAAAAAAAACTTACACTTAGTTTTCACATCTTTGTGGGGTAACTCGTGCAATTCCTTACTCACTTTTTGCTTAAATTGTTGCATGTGCAGACTTTCACTTTCTTGTGCATTTATTGATGCAATGATGTTATTTAAGGGTTAAATAGAGAATCTGAGGCAAAAAACACTTGCACACTTAATTTTCACATCTTAATAGGGTAACTTATGTGATTTCTTACTCACTTTTACTTAAATGGTTACACATGCTAGCTTCCATTTTATTTTTCTTTTGTTGATGTGATAAAGTTATTTGAGGTTTAAATAGTTATTTTATTTCAAAACAGACATACACTTTGTTTTCACATCTTAGTGGGGTAACTTGTGCAATTTCTTACTCACTTTTTGCTTAAATAGTTACACATGCAAACTTTTGCTTTCTTTTGCATTTACTGATGCGATGATGTTATTTATGGGTTAAATAGTAAATCTAAAAGAAAAAAACACTTACACTTCTGATGCAAATAGGCGATGCAAGTTAGTAAAGGATCCACTACAACTTCAAGGCCCAATCACAAGGGATAGGCTAAAAAAGTTTAAAGAGGCAATAAGAGCATTCATGTAATAAGGAGTTATACTTGGATTATTAGCCCAAAAAGAGTAAAGGATGTATGGATCCTAATTAAAAACTGATGGGAGCTTTAGCTTTTCAATGGAGCACTTAATGTAATAGAACCCAACTTATGGAGAGTATCCAAGCATAACCTAATTCGGCCAAAGCTTTGCAGGATTTCCTCAATTGGAATTGTTTCTTAATGCCATCAGGATTTTCTCATTAGGCTGAATCTTTTCCCTTTCTATTTAGGAAGAGTTGTTCTTTGGTTAGGAAAGTATCTTGGTATTATTTTATTAACCAATCATTTCTTTAGTTTTCATATTTAGTTTAGGATTGTTTTTTCCTTATTACATTAGGAAATATTAAATTATGTTAGGGAAAGTAAACTAAATCATAACTGGTTTTGGATTAAGCATTGTAAGGCTATAAATAACCCTTATATTATGCCACGAGGGCATTCATTCTATCAATATTATTATTGTTAGTAATTTTACTTGTAAGACTAAATTCTCTTTTTGAGTTCTTTAGTGGACTTCATGAGATTGTTGAGTGAAGGCTTAATAATTTCACAAACTTGATAATTCTAATCTTAAATTGACTTGATTGATTTAAGGTTCAAGTCAACACAACTTTGAATCTTTATAACTTAGGTTACTAAAAAGAAGTTCTAAAGGTCTAGCTGGGATTTAAAGATGAAAACTCTAATGCTTGGTCTGATAGATTTTGGGAAACTATTCTTTAGCATACAGGTAAAGATCAATCCAACCTTGTTCGTATTAACTTTGTTTTCACATCTTAGTGGGGTACCTTTTGCAATTCCTTACTCACTTTTGCTTAAAAGTTACACATGCTAACTTCCATTTTATTTTGCTTTTATTGATGTGATATGAGGTTTAAATAGCTATTATATTGCAAAAAACACATACGCTTCCTTTTCACATCTTAGTGGGGGTAGCTTGTGCAATTTCCTTGCTCACTTTTGCTTAAATGGTTTCACATGCTAGCATCCATTTTATTTTGCCTTTATTGATGTGATTATGTTGTCCATGGTTTAAATATCTAGTCCAATGCAAAAAACACATACACTTCTTTTTCACATCTTTGTGATGTAACTCGTGTGATTCCTTATTCACTTTTGTGCAATGGTTTCTCGTGCAAACTTCCACTTTCTTTCTATTTTCTTGACACCATGATGTTATATAAGGGTTAAATAGCAAACCTAAAGTAAAAAACACTTACACTTCGTTTTCACATCATGGTAGGGTAACTTGTGCAATTACTTACTCACTTTTGCTTAAAATGTTTTCACGTGCTAGCTTATATTTTATTATGATTTTATTGATGTGATGGTGTTATCTGAGATTCAAATAGCTATTCTAAAGTTAAAAACACATACACTTCATTTTTACATATTTGTGAGGTAACTCGTGCAATTCCTTACTAATGCATTCGACCAAGTCAAGTCTAATAAGGATCCATTATAACTTCAAGGCCTAACTATAAGAGGAAGGCCAAAGAAGTTTAAAGATGCACTTGGAGCTTTTATACAAGGAAAGATATGAAAAGAATTGGCCTAAACAAACTAAGAATTGCATGAAGCCCAAATGCATGAGGATGGGACCTTGGACTCTTTAAGTGGAGTGCTTAATTTAATCCAATGGAGCCTAATTAATGGAGAGGACCAAAGCCCAACACCATTCTACCATAGCATGGAGTTGTGCCCAAAATGTGAAAACAAGGCTAAACGTTAAAGATCCATGCTAGATTTGCTTAGTTGGTATTGTCTTCCTATTGCCATAAAGAATTCTTCTTATTAACTGAATATCATGTTGCTTTTAATTAGGATTCTTTAGTTAGTTATTTATTTGTGTAAGGAACCTTAAAATAAGGTGTTTTAATGCTAGAAATTAGCTAGGCCATATCATGGCAATCAATAGGATTACTTAGGCCAAATCATGGTAACCAATAGGATTATTTGCTTTGAGAATTTATGTAGGAGTGATATTAGTTCTCCTAATAGGTTTAGGAGTTGTAAATTTGGCTAGAACATGGAAGGCTGAATTAAATAGGGTTTTTTTAGGGTTTTCTTAACATTTATGAAGGGTATTTAAACCTCTATATGGTTACTAATAGGAGAACAAATGATTTTTACTTAAACTTTGTAAGACTGATTCTCTTCTTGAGTACTTGAGCGGAATTGGTGAGATTGTTGTGTGAGCTTGATAATTTCACAAAATTAGTTTAATATATGGTTTGAATTACTTGGTTAATTCAGGATTGAGATTAACACACCTTAAATCATATATTTGAAGTTGCTAGAAACAAGTTTTCTAGAGATCTAGTTTAGATTTAAGGATTTATCTTCTTCTTAATTTTTGAATTGTACTTGGGACTTGTGTTCATCAAATGGCTCAGAAGCTAATTTAACCTCATTTATATCATATTGGTATTAGAACCAAGGTTACTCAAGATCAAAAGGTATTGTTCTTGCATTATTCATCTTGTTTCGGTTCTATTAATTTTTTTTACGTTCCATTATGTTTTTCTTTGTTTTCTTTTATGAAATTTGTCTCATCATATTTAATCATTCTTTTGTGTTAGAATTCTATTCTGATTTGTTTGCACAAAAAAAATCACAAAAAACTTATAAATTACAAATTAGCACTCTATCATTATCAATTCAGTTTCATCTTGTTCCATTCTATTAAATTATATTTTCTTTGATTTCCATCATTAAATTAATGTGTTTCATCATCCAATAGCATTCTTATATCATTAGAATTAATTGGAACATATTCCTTTTCAAAATTTCCTTAAAACGAGGAAAATTGTGAATTGAGCAATTCTAGCACAAATTTTGTTATAGTTGTTCCATTCAGTTCCAATCTATTTTTTTTTTTCACTTTCAATCATTCTATTATCTTGATTTATCATCCCATATCAAATTTCATAAAAAAATTCCATAAGAATCTCATACTTTTGCAAAATTTTCTTAAATTAAGGAACTTTGCAAAATTAGTTTGTTTCCTTGTTCTAGTTAGATTTCTTTGTTTTTTTCAATTCAAATTAATTTTTCTTTATGGATTAACCTTTCTTGTGCCCCCAATTATAGATTTGAAGTGTTTTAATTCAAGAAATTCCTTGAAATTTGGATGTTTGCCAAAATTTCCTTAAATTTTGGAAACTTGATTTTTAGCTTATTTCTTACAATTTCTTCATTGTTTTTTTTTTATTCCTTTTTTTTTTGTCTAATCACTTTGTTGGTGTTTCTTAAGTATCTAGGGCTGAACCATATCATTCAAATTCAAGGAGAAGGTGAAATTATGAATTTGTCCCTAATCTTACTCCATTCAGCTTATACTTGATTTTGCATGGTTTTTGAGTTATTTTTTTTGTAATTTTTTCAATTTTAGTTATGTTTTAAGCTTGCAAGCTAAATAAATAAATAAAAATAAAAAAAGAACAGAAATAAAAGATTAAAAAGCATAAAAAAAAAGAAAGAAAATAAAAGTAAAAAAAAATAAAATAAAGGAAGCTAGGAATTGCATAAGAACTTATTTGTACCAAAGAAGTTTATTTCAATTCTCTTATTTTCACTCAGCCTAGGCTTGATTTTCCATCAATTTTATGTTCAAAACACCACTTTGCAACTTTACCTACCTTCAAATTCTTAAATTTTGATTAGGTCTTTAGTTATTTGTTTGATTGCAACCATATTGTGTTATTTTCAATTATTTGTTATCTAAGGGTCTAGGTCTGGTTTATGCTTATTTTGTGTTCAATTTGAGCTTGTCTTAACATAAAGTAACTTAGTCTTTAAAGAAAAGAATATTGAGTGGTAAAAGATAAAAGTGTGTAAGCTTATAAGAAGGTAAAAGCCTTATTATGTGAAACACAAAAGCAGTGCCTTTAATTGAGTGTAAACATGTATGGGAGCTTTTATGAGTATATATATATATATATATATATTTGTTATTTTACCAACCATGGCAGAACCTAAAGATGATTCAGAATGGAAGTTGTTTGTTAACGCTATGCAAGATACTATGGCCCATATGCAACAAGAGCTTAAAGAGGTGAAAGAATAGCTTTGGAGCATTCATAACGCCTTTAATTCCAATAGCACACGCATCCATTCAAGACAACCAAGGAGTGGCATAGTCATCGATGGTGAAGAGGAAGACAATTCACGAGAAGAAAGTTCCTAAAGATCAAGCAAGCAAGACGACAATCTAAGTGGCATTAAGCTAAAAATTCCTACTTTCAATGGTAAAGGTGATTCTAAGTCTTATTTATCACGGGAAAAGAAAGTAGGCTTTGTATTTTATTATTAAAATTATAGTGGGAAAAAGAAAGTTAAGCTTGCAACTATAGAGTTTGTAGATTATGCTCTTGTATGGTAGGATCGAATCATGTACACTAGGAAAAGATGTGGGGATAGTCTAATTAGTACTTGGGAAGAGATAAAAGGAGTCATGAGAAAATGTTTTGTACATAGTCATTACTATAAGGATTTGCACAACAGATTGCAAAGACTAGTGCAAGGGGGAAAAAGTATGGAAGAATATTACCAAAACCTAGAGGTAACTTTGATTATGGCTGAAATTGAGGAGACCATGAAGCAACAAATGGCTAGATTTTTTGTTGGACTCAATAAAGGCATTGTTAATCAAATGAAGATGTAGCCCTAAATGATTTGGAGGATTTTGTACCACAATGCTATTAAGGTGGAAAAATAACTAAAAGGTACGACATTTAGGTCCAATTTCAATTTAGTTTCTTAGACTAACAAATTTAAAACTGGTGATAAGCTTAATATGAGGTCCAAGGTTGAGTCATCTAAGAAGGATGGAGGGAAGACTGATTTCCTACTAAGGGTGAACCTAATAAGCCCAATAGGAGTAGCTCAATTATTTGTTTCAAATGTCAAGGAAGAGGGCATGTTGCACGTGATTACCCCAATAAAAGAACAATGATTTTGATAGATGGTGAGATTATTAGTGAAGATGAAAATGGAGAAGATACAAACCCTGAAATGCCTCCATTGGAAGATGCTAGTGATGTTAATGAAGAAGACCTTAATAAGGCAATAAGTAAAGATATTTTTGTAACTAGACGTACTTTAAATGCCTAAATAAAGGATGTGCATGTGTAAAGGGAAAATATATTTCATACAAGGTGTATAATAAATGGCAATTTATATCTTATTATAATTGATGGTGGTAGTTGCACTAATGCAGCTAGCACCTACCTAGTTGAAAAGATGAAATTGCCAACTTTAAAGCATCCTAAATCATATCATTTGTAATGGCTAAATGAATGTGGCAAATTAAAGTTACAAAGTAAGTTAGGATAATATTTTTAATGGGCAAGTATAAGGATGAGGTGTTATATGATGTTGTTCTTATGCAAGCTAGTCACATGCTCTTGGGCCACCCTTGGCAATATGATAGAAGGGTAAAACATGATAGGTTTTCTAATGTATATGAGTTTAATTTTAGGGGTAGATAGATTGTATTATCTTTTTTATCCCCTTCTTAAATTTATGAAGATCAATAAATTATAAGAGAGAATTTGTGTACAAATAAGAAAAAGAATTAGCACGACAAAAAGAGAGCTATGAGAAAACACATGAGAGGTGTGTGACCAAAGTTTTGAAAAAGGAGAGAAAAAAGAGGATGCCCAAAAGAAAAGAGAGAGGCATGCAAAAGGAGATGGTGTGAAAAGAGCTTTTTATGCAAAAGAGAGGGCTTGCTAGCCAAAACACCCATGGCTATGTTATTGTATAAAGATTTCCAACTAACATGTTTTTCTTTCAGTGATGATCTAACCAATTTTCTTCCTGATAGTTTTGTTTCTTTATTGCATGAATTTGTAGATTTGTTTATGGAAGATGTGCCAAAAGGATTACCACCCTTAAGTGTTGAACATCAAATTGATTTCATCTCAGGCTCTCAAATTCCTAATAGAACAGCTTATAAAAGTAATCCTAAGGAGACAAATGAACTTGAAAGGCAAGTAGAAGAGCTAATGTAGAGAGGTTTGGTAAGGGAGAGTATGAATCTATGTGTTGTTCCTATTTTACTTGTACTTAAAAATGATGGATCATGACGCTTGTGTATAGACTGTAGGGCAATTAATAAAATTACCATTAAATATAGGCATCCAATTCCTGTGTTAGATGACATGCTAGATGAATTACATGGCGCATGCATGTTTTCAAAAATTGATTTAACGAGCAGATATCATCAAATTTGTATGCGTGAGAGGGATGAGTGGAAAACAACTTTTAAAAGTAAATATGGTTTGTATGAATGGCTAGTGATGCCTTTTGGGCTAACTAATGCCCCCAACACTTTTATGAGATTGATGAATCATGTGTTGTGTGTATATTTAGGAAAAGTTGTAATTGTTTATTTTGATGACATTCTTGTATATTCTAGATATTTAAAAGTGCATTTAGAGCATGTTAGGTTGGTTTTTGATATTTTGCATAAGGAAAAGTTGTATGTTAACTTTAAAAAGTGTTCTTTTTGCACTAGTAGACTTGTTTTCATAGAATTTGTGGTAAGCAAAGATGGAATAGAAGTTGATGAAGAAAAGGTAAGTGTTATTTCCTCTTGACCAAAACCTACTACTATAAGTGAGGTAAGATCTTTTCATGGATTGGCTAGTTTTTATAGAAGATTTGGTAAGGATTTTAGCACAATTGCGACACCTTTAATTGAAATTTTAAAAAAAGTGTTGGATTTCAATAGGGAGAGGAACAACAAAAGGCTTTTGATTTGCTAAAATCTAAATTAACTAATGCACCATTGTTAGCTTTGCCTAATTTTGCTAACACATTTGAAATTAAATGTGATGCTTCAGGTTTGGGCATTGGAGCTATTTTTATGAAAAGAAGGAAAGCCAATTGCTTACTTTAGTGAAAAACTTAGTAGGCTTACTCTTAACTACCCAATCTATGATAAAGAGATGTATGCATTAGTTAGGGCCTTACAAACATGGCAACATTATCTTTGGCCTAAAGAATTTGTTATCCATAAAAATCATAAATTTTTGAAATACCTTAAGGGATAACAAAAGCTAAATAAAAGACATGCTAAATGAAGTGAATTCATTGAGTCTTTTCCATATGTAATAAGGTATAAACAAGGTAAGGCTAATGTAGTGTCCGATGCACTATGTAGAAGGTATGTTCTTCGTACTCTTTTAGATTCTAAATTGCTTGGTTTTGAGTACATTAAAGACTTGTATGTTGATGATGCTTAATTCGATCAATATTACCAGAATTATGAGAAAACTGCTTTTAAGAAGTATTATAGGCATGATGGATTTCTATTTAGAGATAATAAACTATGTATGCCTAAATCTTCTTTGTATGAATTGCTAGTTTGAGAAGCCCATAGGGGTGGACTTATAGAGCACTTTGGTGTGCAAAAGACCTTAGATGTATTGCATGAACACTTCTACCGGCCCAATATGCGAACTGATGTGCAAAAAGTTTGTGATAGATGTGTTGCATGTAAATAAGCTAATTCTAAATTGAAACCACATGGATTATACATGCCTTTACCTGTACCTAATATGCATTGGATTGAAATTTCAATGGATTTTGTTTTAGGTTTACCTAGATCAAAACGTGGTAATGATTCTATTTTTGTGGTTGTTGATAAATTCTCTAAAATGGCACACTTTATATCATGTCACAAAACTGATGATGCCATTAATATTTCAAATTTGTTTTTCAAAGAAATTATGAGATTGCATGGTATACCTAAAACTATTATAAGTGATAGAGATATCAAATTTTTAAGTTTCCTTTGAAACATTGTGGAGTAGATTAGGAACTAAATTATTATTTTTTACTTCTTCTCATCTATAAACTGATGGTTAAACTAAACTTGTTAATAGAACTCTAGGGCAACGTTTGAGAGTTTTGATTAAAAAGAACTTGAAATCTTGGGAGGATTGTTTACCACATATAAAGTTTGCATATAATAGGAGTGTGCATTCATTCACCCATTGTTGCCCTTTTGAGATTATTTATGGATTTTTACCATTAAGTCCATTAGATCTTTCCCCTACACCTTTAAATATGCGTGTCGACTTAGAAGGAAAAAATAAATTTGATTTTCTTAAGTAATTGCATGAGAAGGTGCATTTGAACATAGAAATGAGGAATGGACAAGTTGTTAAAAATGCAAATAGGGGTAGAGTTATAGATGTATTTGAGTTAGGAGAATGGATTTGGATACACTTTAGGAAAGAAAGATTTCCTAATCTTAGGAAAAGTAAGCTTAGCCCTAGGGGAGGTAGACCTTTTCAAGTTTTAGAGAGGGTTAATGATAATGCTTATAAATTAGACTTGCTAAGTGATTGTTATAATGTTAGTGCTACTTTTAATGTTGTTGATTTGTCTCCTTTTGATTTTGATGAAGGTTTAGATTCGACGATGAATCCTTTTGAGGAAGGAAGGAATGATATATTTGGCGAAGTCAAGTCTAACAAGGATCCATTACAACTTCAAGGCCTAATTACAAGAAAAAGGCTAAAGAAGTTTAAAGATGCATATGGAGCTTTTATACAAGGAAAGATACAAAAAGAATTGGTCCAAACAAACCAAGGGTTGTATAAAGCCCAAATGCATGTGGATGGGAGCTTGGACTTTTCAAGTGGAGTGCTTAATTTAGTCCAATGGAGCCCAATTGATGGAGAGGACCAAAACCTAACACCATTCTGCCATAGTAAGGACTTGAGCCTAAAATGTAAAGACAAGCCCAAATGTCAAAGATCCATGCCGAATTTGCTTAGTTGGCATTGTCTTCCTATTGCCATAAGGAATTCTTCTCATTGGTTGAATATCATGTTGCTTTTAATTAGGATTCTTTAGTTAGTTATTTATTTGTGTAAGGAACTTTGTAATAAAGTGTTGTAATGCTAGAAATTAGCTAGGTCAGATCATGATATCCAATAGGATTACTTAGGCCAAATCATGGCAACCAATAGGATTATTTGCTTTGAGTCTTTATGTGGGAGTGATATTAGTTTTTCAAATCGGTTTAGGAGTTGTAAATTCGGCCAGAACATGTAAGGCTAAATTAGATAGGTTTTTTAGGGGTTTCTTAACATTTATGAAGGGTATTTAAGCCCCTATATGGTTACTAATAGGTAAACAAATGATTTTTGCTTAAGCTTTGTGAGATTAATTATTTTCCTGAGTTCCTAAGCAGACTTGCTAAGATTGTTGAGTGAGCTTGATAATTTCACAAAATTAGTTCAATCTAGGTTCTGAATTACTTTGCTAATTTAGGATTGAGATTAACAAAACTTAAATTATATATTCCAAGTTGCTAGAAATTAGTTTTCGAGAGATTTAGTTTAGATTTAAGGATTTATCTTCTTCTTATTCTTTGAATTATACTTGGGACTTATGTTCATCAAATGGGTCACAAGCTAATTCCACCTCGTTTGTATCATTTACTCACTTTTTACTTAAGTAGTTACAAGTCCAAACTTTTGCTTTCTTTTGCATTTACTGATGCAATGATGATATTTGTGGGTTAAATAACAAATCTAAAGAAAAAAAACACTTAAACTTCATTTTCACATCTTAGTAGGGTAACTTGTGCAATTTCTTACTCGCTATTGCTTAAATGGTTACACGTGCTAGCTTCTATTTTATTTTGCTTTTATTGATGTGATGAAGTTATCGGAGGTTTAAATAGCTATTCTATTGTAAAAAACACATACATTTCATTTTCACATCTTAGTGGGGTAACTTGTGCAATTCCTTATTCACTTTTGCTTAAATGGTTTCACATGCTAGCTTTCATTTTATTTTGCTTTTGTTAAAGTGATGATGTTATCTGAGATTTAAATAGCTATTCTAATGCAAAAAAACACATACACTTCGTTTTCACATCTTTGTGAGGTAACTCGTATGATTCCTTACTTACTTTAGTGCGATGGTTTCTCATGCAATCTTCCACTTTCTTTCGGTTTTACTAATACCATGATGTTATCTGAGGCTTAAATAGCAATCCTAATGTAAAAAACACTTACACTTCATTTTTACATCTTTGTGGGGGTAATTCATGCAATTCCTTACTCAGTTTTTGCTTAAATAGTTACAAGCAAAAAATTTCACTTTCATTTCCATTTATTGATGCAATGATGTTATTTAAGGGTTAAATAGAAAATATGAACCAAAAAACAAATACTCTCCATTTTCTCATCTTAGTAGGGCAACTTGTGCAATTCCTTACTCACTTTTGCTTAAAAGGTTATTCATGCTAGCTTCCCCTTTATTTTACTTTAATTGATGTGATGATGTTATCTGAGGTTGAAATAGCTATTCTAATGCAAAAAACACATACACTTCATTTTCACATCTTTGTGAGGTAACTTGTGTAATTCTTTACTCACTTTTATGTAATGGTTTATCTTGCAAACTTCCACTTTCTTTCACTTTTATTGATGTCATGATGTTATATGAGGTTTAAATAGCAAATCTAATGCTAAAAATACTTACACTTCATTTTCACATCTTTGTGGGCTAACTTGTGCATTACCTTGCTCACTTTTTGTTAAATAGTTACACATGTAAACTTTCACATTCTTTTGCATTTATTATTGTGATGATGTTATTTGAGGGTTAAATAGCAAATATAAAGAAAAAAAATAATTACACTTCATTTTCACATCATAGTGGGGTAACTTGTGCAATTCCTTACTTTTGTTTAAATGTTTACATGTGCTAGCTTCCAATTTATTTTGCTTTTATTGACATGATGAAGTTATCTGAGGTTCAAATAGTTATCCCAGCGTGAAAAACACATCTCATTTCATTTTCACATCTTAGTGGGGTAACTTGTGTAATTCCTTACTTTTGCTTAAATGGTTTCATGTGCTAGCTTTTATTTTATTTTACTTTTATTGATGTGATGATGTTGTTTGAGGCTTAAATTGCTATTCTAATACAAAAAGCACAAAAGCTTCATTTTCATATATTTGTGAGGTAACTCGTGTAATTCCTTACTCACTTTTGTGCTCTGGTTTCTCGTGTGAACTTCCACTTTCTTTCTCTTTTATTCATGCCATGATGTTATCTGAGGCTTAAATAGCAATTCGATTGTAAAAAAAAAAAAAAAACACTTACACTTCATTTTCACATCTTTTTGGGGTAACTCGAGCAATTCCTTACTCAGTTTTTGCTTAAACAGTTACATGTCCAAACTTTTGCTCCCTTTTGCATTTATTGATGGGATTATATTATTTGAGGGTTAAATAATAAATCTAAAGTAAAATATAGCTACTCTTTATTTTCATATCTTAGTGGGATAACTTGTGCAATTCCATGCCCATTTTAGTTTAAATGGTTACACGTGATAGCTACCATTTTATTTTGTTATTGTTGATGTGAAGATGTTATCGAAGGCTTATTCTAATGCAAAAAACACATACACTTCATTTTCACTTCTTAGTGGGGTAACCTATGTAATTCCTTACTCATTTACACTTCATTTTCTCACCTTTGTGGGGTAACTCGTGCAATTCCTTACCCACTTTTACTTAAATAGTTACACGTGCGAAGTTTTGCTTTCTTTTGTATTTATTGATGTGATGATGTTATTTAAGGGTTAAATAGCAAATATAAAGCCAAAAACACTTACACTTCATTTTCACATCTTAGTGGGATAACATGTGAAATTCCTTATTGACTTTTGCTTAAATGGTTTCACGTGCTACCTTTCATTTTATTTCACTTTTATTGATATGATGATGTTACCTAATATTTAAATAGTTATTCTAATGCAAAAAACACTCACTTCATTTTCACATCTTTGTGATGTAACTTGTGCGATTCCTTACTCACTTTTATGTGGTGGTTTCTCATGCAAATTTCCACTTTCTTTTGCTTTTATTGATGCCATGATGTTATTTGAGGTTTAAATACAAATTCTAATGCAAAAAACACTTACACCTCATTTTCACATCTTTGTGGGGCAACTCATGCAATTTCCTCACTCAGTTTTTGCTTAAATAGTTACATGTAGAAACTTTCACTTTCTTTTGCATTTATTAATGTCATCATTTTATTCGAGGGTTAAATACCAAATATAAAGCAATAAAGACTTACACTTCATTTTCACATCTTAGTTGGGTAACTTGTGCAATTCCTGGCTAACTTTTGCTTAAATGGTTATTCGTGCTAGCTTTTATTTTGTTTTACTTTTATTGATTTGATATTGTTATTCGAGGTTTAAATAACTATTTTATTGCAAAAAGCACATACACTTCATTTTTACATCTTTGTGAAGTAACTTTTATTATTCCTTACTCATTTTTGTGTAATGGCTTCTCTTGCAAACTTCCACTTTCTTTCACTTTTATTGATTCCATGAAGTTATTTGAGGCTTAAATAGCAATTATAGTGCAAAAAATACTTACTCTTCCTTCTCACATCTTTGTGCGATAACTCAAGCAATTCCTTATCCACTTTTTGCTTAAATAGTTACATGCGCAAACTTTCACTTTCCTTTGCATTTATTGATGCGATGATGTTATTTGAGGGTTAAGTAGCAAATATAAAGCAAAAAACACTTACACGTTATTCTCACAACTTAGTGGGGTAGCTTGTTCAATTCCTTACTCACTTTTGCTTAAATGGTTACATATGTTAACTTCTATTTTATTTTGCTTTTGTTGATGTGATAAAGTTATATGAGGTTTAAATAGTTATTCTATTGCAAAAAATACATGCACTTCATTTTCACATCTTAGCGGGGTAACTTGTGTAATTCCTTGCTCACTTTTGCTTAGATGGTTTCACGTGCTAGCTTCCATTTTATTTTGTTTTTTTGTTGATGTGATGATGTTATCCAAGGTTTGAATATCTATTCTAATATAAAAAAGACATACACTTTGTTTTTACATCTTTATGAGGTAACTCGTGTAATTCCTTGCTCACATTTGTGTAATAGTTTCTCATGTAACCTTTCATTTTCTTTCACTATTGTTGATGCCATGATATGATGCATTCAACCAATGCAAGTTCAATATCAATCCATTATAACTTCAAGGCCTAATTACAAGAGGAAGGCTAAAGAGTTTAAAGATGCACTTAAAGCTTTTATATAAGGAAAGATATAGAAAGAATTGGCCTAAACAGACTAAGGATTGCATAAAGCTCAAATGCATGAAGATGGGAGCTTGGACTCTTGAAATGGAGTGCTTAATTTAATCTAATGGAGCCCAATTGATGGAGAGAACCAACACCCAACACCATTCTGCCACAGCATGGAATGGAGCCCAAAATGTAAAGACAATCCCAAACGTTAAAGATCCATGCTAGATTTGCTTATTTGGAATTGTCTTCTTACTACCACAAGGAATTCTCCTCATTGGCTAAATATCATCTTGCTTTTAGTTAGGATTCTTTAGTTAGTTATTTATTTGTGTAAGGAACCTTGAAATAAGGTGTTTTAATGCTAGAAATTAGCTAGGCCAGATTATGGCAACAAATATGATTACTTAGGCCAGATCATGACAACCAGTAGGATTATTTGCTTTTAGTCTTTATGTGGGAGTGAGATTAGTTATCCTAATAGGTTTCGGAGTTATAAATCTGGCCATAACATTTATGGTTGAATTAGAGAGGGCTTTTTAGGGTTTTCTTAACATATGTGAAGGGTATTTAAGCCTTTATTTGGTTATTAATAAGAAAACAAATGATTTTTGCATAAACTTTATGAGATTGATTCTTTTATTGAGTTCTTGAGTGGACTTGGTGAGTTTGTTGAGTGAGCTTGATAATTTCACAAAATTACTTTAATTTAGGTTTTGAATTACTTGGTTAATTCAGGATTGAAATTAAAGACACTTTAAATCATATATTCCAGGTTGCTAGAAGCAAGTTTTCTAGAGATCTAGTTTAGATTTAAAGATTTATCTTCTTCTTGATCTTCGAATTATACTTAGGACTCGTGTTCATTAAACGGGTCAGAAGCTATTTCCATATCATTTGTGTCATGATGTTATCTAAGGCTTAAATAGCAATTATAATGGAAGAAACACTTACACTTCATTTTCACATCTCTTTAGGGTAACTCATGCAATTGCTTACTCACATTTTGCTTAAATAGTCACATGTCTAAAAAATCACTTTCTTTTGCATTTTAGTGATGGGATGATATTATTTGACTGCTAAATAACAAATATAAAGCAAAAAAGCACTTAGACTTTGTTTTCACATCTTAGCAGGGTAACTTGTGCAATTCCTTGTTCATTTTTGCTTAAACGGTTACATGTGATAGCTTCCATTTTATTTTGCTTTTGTTGATGTGATGAAGTTATCAGAGGTTTAGTCTAATGGAAAAAAACACATACACCAATATGATATAAATGAGGTGGAATTAGCTTCTAACCCATTTGATGAACACAAGTCCTAAGTATAATTGAAAGATCAAGAAGAAGATAAATCCTTAAATCTAAACTAGATCTCTAGAAAACTTATTTCTAGCAACTCAAAATATATGATTGAAGTTGTGTTAATCTCAATCCTAAATTAACCATATAATTCAAGACTTAGATTAAACTAATTTTGTGAAATTATCAAGCTCACTCAACAATCTCACCAAGTCCACTCAAGAACTTGAGAAGAGAATCAATCTCACAAAGTTTAGTAAAAATCCCTTATGAATAACCAAATAAGGGCTTAAATATCCTTCACAAATTTTAAGTAAACCCTAAAAAACCCTCTCTAATTCAGCCTTACATGTCATGGTCAAATTTACAAGTTCTAAACCTATTAGGAGAACTAATTTCACTCTCACATAAAGACTAAAAGCAAATAATCTTACTAGTTGCCATGATTTGGCCCAAGTAATCCTATTGGTTGCCATGATCTGGCCTATGTAATCAATCCTATTGGTTGCCATGATCTGTCCTAAGTAATCCTATTAGTTGCCATGATTTGGCCTAACTAATTTCTAGTATTAAAACTCTGTATTTCAAGGTTCCTTACACAAACAAATAACAAACCACAAAATCCTAACTAAAAGCAGCATGATATTTAACTAATGAGGAGAATTCGTTATGGCAATAGGAAGAAAATGCCAACTAAGCAAATATGGCATGGATCTTTAACATTCGGGCTTGTCTTCACATTTTTTGCTCAATTCCATGCTATGGTAGAATGGTGCTGGGCTTTGGTTCTCTCCATCAATTGGGCTTCAATGGATTAAATTAAGCACTCCACTTGAAGGGTCTAAGCTCCCATCCTCATGTAATAGCAATACTAATGCAACAAAAATACACTTTGTTTTCACATCATTGTGGGACAACTCGAGCAATTCCTTACTTAATTTTTGCTAAAATAGTTACATGTGCAAACTTTCACTTTCTTTTGCATTTATTGATGTGATGATGTTATTTATGGGTTAAATAGCAAATATAAAACAAAAAACACTTACACTTTGATTCACATCTTAGTGGGGTAACTTGTGCAATTCCTTACTCACTTTTTCTTAAATGGTTTCACGTGCTAGTTTCCATTTTATTTTGCTTTTTTTGATGTGATAATGTTATCTGAGGTTTAAAAAGTTATTATAATACAAAAAACACAGACACTTCAATTTCCCATCTTTGTGAGGTAACTTGTGTAATTCCTTACTCAATTTTGTGCAATGATTTCTCATGCAAACTTCCATTTTCTTTCGTTTATATTGATGCCATGATGTTGTCTAATGCTTAAATAGCAATTCTAATGCAAAAAAAAAAAAAAAATAGATATACCTCATTTTCACATCTTAGTGGGGGTAACTTGTGTAATTACTTGCTCACTTTTCCTAAAATAGTTTCAACTGCTAGCTACCTTTTTATTTTGCTTTTATTGATGTGATGATGTTATATGAGGTTTACATTGCTATTCTAATGCAAAAAAAAAAAACACATACACTTCATTTTCACATCTTTGTGAGGTAACTCGTGTTATTCATTACTTAATTTTATGTAATAGTTTATCGTGTAAACTTCTAGTTCTTGCATTTTTATTTATGTCATGTTGTTATCTGAAGCTTAAATAACAAATCTAAAATAAAAAAAAAACACTTACACTTCATTTTCACATCTTAGTGCGTAACTTGTTCAATTCCTTACTCACTTTTGGTTAAATGGTTACACGTGCTAGCTTTCATTTTATTTTGGTTTTGTTTATGTGATGAAGGTATCTGAGGTTTAAATAACTATTATAATGCAAAAAACATGTACACTTCATTTTCACATCTTAGTGGGGTAACTTATGCAATTGCTTACTCACTTTTGCTTAAATGGTTTCACGTGCTAACTTTCATTTTGTTTTGCTTTTATTGATGTGATGATGTTATCAGAGGTTTAAATAGCTATTCTAACGTAGAAAACACATACACTTCATTTTCACATCTTTGAGAGCTAACTCGTGTCATTGCTTACTCACTTTTGTGTAATGGTTTCTTATGCAAACTTCTGCTTTCTTTCACTTTTATTGATGCCATGATGTTAACTAAGGCATAAATGGCAATTATAATGCAAGAAACACTTATACTTTGTTTTCACATCTTTATAGGATAATTCGCACAATTCCTTACTCTTTTTTTTACTTAAATAGCTATACGTGCAACCTTTTGATTTCTTTCACATTTATTGATGTATTGATGTTATTTAAGGGTTAAGTAGCAAATCTAAAGCAAAAACACTTCCACTTTGTTTTCACATCTTAGTGAGGTAACTTGTGCAATTCCTTACTCACCTTTGCTTAAATGATTACACATGCTAGCTTCCATTTTATATTGCATTTATTATTGTGATGATGTTATATGAGGTTTAAATAGCTATTCTAGTTCAAACAACACATACTCTTCATTTTCACATCTTAGTAGGGAAACTTGTGCAATTCATTTCTCTCTTTTTTTAAATGGTTTCATTTGTTAGCTTCCATTTTATTTTTAATTTATTGATGTGATGATGTTATCCGAGGTTTAAATAGCTATTCTAATATAAAAAACACATACACTTCATCTTCTCATCCTTGTGAGGCAACTCATGTAATTCCTTACTCACTTTTGTGTATTGGTTTCACGTGCAAACATTCACTTTCTTTCGCTTTTATTGATGCCATGATGTTGTTTGAGGCTTAAATTGCAATTCTAATGCAAAAAACACTTACACTTTATTTTCACATCTTTATAGGGTATCTCGTGCAATTACTTACGTACTTTTTTGCTTAAACAGTTACCGGTGCAAACTTTCACTTTTCTTTGCATTTATTGATGTGATGATGCTATTTGAAGGGCTAAAAAGAAAATATAAAGCAAAAAAACACTTACACTTTGTTTCACATCTTAATGGGGTAACCTGGGCCATTTGTTACTCACTTTCGCTTAAATCGTTAGACCTACTAGCTTCCATTTTATTTTGCTTTTGTTGATGTTATTCAATGATTAAATAGCTACTCTAATGGAACAAAACACATACACTTCATTTTCACATATTAGTGGGGTAACTTGTGTAATTCCTTACTCACTTTTGCGTAATTAGTCTCACGTGATAGCTTCCATTTTATTTTGTTTTTGTTGTTGTGATGATGTTATTCAAGGTTGAAATAGCTATTTTAATGCAAAAAACACATACACTTCAGTTTCACATCTTTGTGACGTAACTTGTGTAATTCCTTACTCACTTTTGTGTAATGGCTTCTCATGCAAACTTCCATTTTCTTTTGCTTTTATTGATGTCATAATGTTATATGAGGCATAAATAGCTATTATAATGCTGAAAACACTTGTACATCATTTTTACATCTTTGTGAGAAAACTCATGCAAATCCTTACTCACTTTTGCTTAAATAGTTACACATCCAAACTTTTGATGTCTTTGGCATTTGTTGGTGCGATGATGTTATTTGAGGGTTAAATAGCAAATATAAAGCAAAAAATACTTACACTTCATTTTCACATCTTAGTTGGGTACATTATGCAATTCCATACTCACTTTTGCTTAAATGGTTGCACGTACTAGCTTCCATTTTAGTGTATTGATGTGATGAAGTTATTCGAGGTTTAAAAAGCTACTATATTGCAAAAAACACAGTTTATTTTCACATGTTAATGGCCTAACTTGTGCAATTCCATACTCATTTTTGCTTAAATGGTTTCACATGCTAGCTTTCATTTTATTTTACATTTGTTTATGCAATGAAGTTATTCAAGGTTTAAATAACTATTCTAATGTAAAAAACACATACACTTCGTTTTTCACATATTAGTGGGGCAATTCGTCCAATTGCTTACTCAATTTTTGCTTAAATAATTACACGTGTAAGCTTTCACTTTCTTTTGCATTTATTGATGCGACAATGTTATTTAAGGGTTAAATGGAAAATCTAAAGGAAAAAAAACTTAGACTTCATTTTCACTTCTTAGTGGGGTAACTTGTGCAATTCCTTGCTCACTTTTGCCTAAATGGTTAGATGTGCTAGCTTTCATTCAATTTTTCTTTTATTGATGTGATGAAGTTATTTGAGTTTTAAATAACTATTCTAATGCAAAAAATACATACACTTCATTTTCGCATCTTAGTGGGGTAACTTGTGCAATTCCTTACTCACTTTTGCATAAATGGTTTCACATGCTAACTTCCATTTTATTTTGCTTTTCTTGATGTGATGATGTTATATGAGGTTTAAATAGCTATTCTAATGAAAAATACACATTCACTGTCACATCTTTGTAAGGGAACTCGTGTGATTACTTACTTTTGTGTGTTGGTTTCTCTTGCAAACTTTCACTTTCTTTCATTTTTATTGATGCCATGATGTTATCTGAGGCTTAAAGTGCAATTTTATTGCAAAAAACACTTACAATTCATTTTCACTTCTTTGTGGGGTATCTTATGCAATTCCTCGCTCACTTTTTTGCTTAAGCAGTTACACGTACAAACTTTCACTTTCTTTTGCATTTGTTAGTGCCATGAAGTTATTTGGGGGTTAAAAAGCAAAACACATTTACACTTTGTTTTCACATTTTAGTAGGGTAACTTGTGCAACTCCTTGCTTACTTTTGCTTAAATGGTTAGATATGCTAGTTTCCATTTTATTTTGCTTTTGTTGATGCTATGAAGTTATTCGAGGATTAAATAGCTATTCTAATATAAAAAACACTTAAAATTCATTTTCACATATTATTGAGGTAGCTTGTGCAATTCCTCACTAACTTTTGCTTAAATGGTTTCACGTGCTCGCTTCCATTTTATTTTGCTTTTATTGATGTGATGAAGTTATTCAAGGTTTAAATATTCTAATGCAAAAAAGGCATATGCTTCATTTTCACATTTTAGTGGGGTAACTCATGCAATTCCTTACTCACTTTTGCTTAAATGGTTTCATGTGCTAGCTTCCTTTTTACTTTGCTTTTGTTGATGTGATTATGCTATCCAAGGTTCAAGTTGCTATTATAAGGCAAAAAACATAGGCACTTAATTTTCACATCTTTGTGAGGTAACTTGTGTAATTCCTTACTCATTTTTATGTAATGGTTTCTCGTGCAAATTTCCACTTTCTTTCACTTTTATAAGAAACACATACACGTCATTTTCACAACTTTGTGGGGTAACTGGTGTAATTCCTTACGCACTTTCTACTTAAATAGTTACACATGCAAGTTTTCACTTTCTTTTGCATTCATTGATGCGATGATGTTATTTAAGGTTTAGATAGCAAATCTAAACAAAATAACACTTACACTTTATTTTCACATTTTAGTGGGGTAACTTGTGTGGTTCCTTACACATTTTTGCTTAAATCGTTACACGTGCTAACTCCCATTTTTATTTTATTTTATTGATGTGATAAAGTTGTCTGAGGTTTAACTAGCTATTCTAATGCAAAAACCATTTACACTTCTTTTTCACATCTTAATGGGGTAACTCGTGTAATTCCTTACTCACTTTTGGTTACATGTGCTAGCTCCTATTTTATTTTGATTTTCTTGTTGTGGTAAAGTTTCACACACTAGCTTCCATTTTATTTTCTTTTGTTGATGTAATTATGTTATATGACGCTTAAATAACTATTTTAATGGAAAAAACACATACACTTCATTTTCACATCTTTGGGAGGTAACTTGTGCGGTTCCTTACTCACTTTTGTGTATTGGTTTCTCATGCAAACATCCACTTTGTTTCACTTATAATTGATGCCATGATGTTATGTGAGGCTTAAATAACAATTCCATTACAAAAAACACTTACACTTTATTTTCACATCTTTGTGCGGTATCTCATGCAATTCCTTACTCACTTTTTGCTTAAATAGTTACCTTCTAAACTTTCACTTTCTTTTGCATTTATTGATGAGATGATCTTATCTGAAGTTTAAATAGCTATTGTAATGTAAAAAATGCTAACACTTATTTTTCACATCTTAGTGGTGTAGCCTTTGCAATTCCTTACTCACTTTTGCTTAAATGGTTAGACGTGCTAACTTGCATTCTATTTTGTTTTTGTTGATGTGATGAAGTTCTTCGAAGCTTAAATAGCTATTCTAATGCAAAAAACATATACACTTCATTTTCACCTCTTTGTGACTTAACTTATGCAATTCCTTAAACACTTTTGTCTAATGTTTTCTTGTACAAACTTTCACTTACTTTTACTTAAATGGTTACATGTGCTAGCTTCCATTATATTTTGCTTTTATTCATGTGATGAAGTTATCCGAGGTTTAAATAGCTATTCTAATGCAAAAAACACATACGCTTCATTTTGACATCTTAGTTGGGTAACTTGTGCAATTCCCAACTCACTTTTGTTTAAATAGTTACACATGCTAGCTTCTATTTATTTTGCTTTTGTTCATGTGATGAAGTTATTTGAGGTTTAAATAGCGATTTTGTTGCAAAGAACACATGCACTTCAGTTTCATTTTTGAGTGGGGCAACATATGCAATTCCTTACTCACTTTTGCTTAACTGGTTTCACATGCTAGCCTGCATTTTATTTTGCTTTTATTGATGTGATGATGTTATCCGAGGTTTAAATAACTATTCTAATGCAAAAAATACATACACTATTTTTTTTACATCATTGTGAGGTGACACTCATGTATTACTCACTTTTGTGCAATGGTTTCTCGTGCAAACTTCCACTTTCTTTCACTTTTATTGATGCCATGATGTTATTTGTGGCTTAAACAACAATTCTAATGCAAAAAACACTTAAACATTGCTTTCATAACTTTGTGAGGTAACTCGTGCAATTCCTTACTCACTTTTAGTTTAAATAGTTACACATCCAACCTTTCGCTTTCTTCTACATTTATTGATGTGATGATTTTATTTGAGGGTTAAATAGCAGTCTAAAGAAAAAAACACTTACACTTCATTTTCACACCTTAGTGGGGTAACTTGTGCAATTCCTTACTCACTTTTACTTAAATAGTTACACATGCTAGCTTTCATTTTATTTTACTTTTGTTGATTTGATGAAGTTATCCGAGGCTTAAATAAATATTCTAATGCAAAAAAATCACAACTACTTCATTTTCACATCTTAGTAAGGCAACTTATGCAATTCCTTAGTTACTTTTGCTTAAATAATTTTACATGCTACCTTCCATTTTATTTTGCCTTTGTTGATGTGAGGATGTTACTTGCGATTTAAATAGCTATTCTAATGGAAAAAACATAAACACTTAATTTTCACATCTTTATGAGGTAACTTGTGTGATTCTTTACTCACTTTTATGTAATGGTTTCTCATGCAAACTTCTACTTTCTTTCACTTTTATTGATGCCATGATGTTATCTGAGGCATAAATGGCAATTCTAATACAAGAAACACTTACATTTCCTGTTCACATCCTTGTAGGGTAACTCACACAATTCCTTACTCATTTTTTGCTTAAATAGTTACATGTGCAACCTTTCGCATTTTTTAGCATTTATTGATGTAGTGATGCTATTTGAGGGTTAAGTAGCAAATCTAAAGCAGAAAGCACTTCAACTTCATTTTCACATCTTAGTGAGGTAACTTCTGCAACTCCTTACTCACTTTTACTTAAATGGTTATGTGTGCTAGCTTCCATTTTATTTTGCATTTATTGTTGTGATGAAGTTATATGAGGTTTAAATAGCTATTCTAGTTCAAAAAAACACATACACTTCATTTTCACATTTTAGTGGGGTAACTTGTGCAATTCCTTACTCACTTTTGCTTAAATGGTTTCATTTACTAGCTTCATTTTTATTTTGCTTTTGTTGATGTGATGATGTTATCCTAAGTTTAATAATTAGATATTCTAATATAAAAAGCACATGTACTTCATTTTCACATATTTGTGGGGTATCTCATGTCGATTCCCTATTTTTTACTTAAATTGTTACATGTGCAAACTTTCACTTTCCTTTGCATTTTATTGATGCGATGATGTTTTTTAAGGGGTTAAAATGCAAACCTAAAGCAAAAAAATACTTGCAGTTCGTTTCACATCTTTGTGGGGCAACTTGGGCAGTTTGTTACTCACATTTGCTTAAATCGTTATACCTACTAGCTTCTATTTTATTTTGCTTTTATTGATGTGATGATGTTATTTAAGGATTAAATAGCTATTCTAATGGAACAAAATACATACACTTTGTTTTCACATATTAGTGGGGTAACTTGTGCAATTCCTTACTCACTTTTGCTTAATTGGTTTCACGTGATAGCTTCTATTTAATTTTGCTTTCGTTGTTGTGATGATGTTATCCAAGGTTGAAATAGCTATTCTAATGCAAAAAAATGCATACACTTCATTTTCATATCTTTGTGATGTAACTCGTGTAACTCTTTACTCACTTTTGTGTAATGGCTTCTTATGCAAACTTCAACTTTCTTTTGCTTTTATTGATATCATGATGTTACATAAGGCATAAATCACAATTATAATGCAAGAAACAATTGTACATCATTTTCACATCTCTATGGGAAAACTCGTGCAAATCCTTATTCACTTTTAGCTTAAATAGTTACACATCCAAACTTTCGCTTTCTTTTTGTATTTATTGATGTGATGATGTTATTTGAGGGTTAAATAGCAAATATAAAGCAAAAGACACTTACACTTCATTTTCATATCTTAGTGGGGTAAATTGTGCAATTCCATACTCACTTTGACTTAAATGGTTACACGTACTAGCTTTTATTTTATTTTGCTGATGTTATTGGCCTAAGGCACCAAGCATGGGGGTTGAATTGTTGCTTAATTTTAAAATTGAAAAGAGGGTTAATGTGTATAAGAAGATGAGTAGGAGAAGAAAGAAATTGACTCAAGTGTTTATAGTGGTTTGGGTGTTAACTAACCATACGTCCACACCCTAATTCTCTACAATTGAGTATTTCACTAAACTCAATAAGTGTTTCCAAGCTCACACTGAACTTTTATAACTTGTGTTTATGGCTCACATAACAACCTTACACCTTATGTTCACACAAAAACCTCTTACAGTGTTTTCAAGGCTCACACTAAAACCTCTCACAAGTGTTTTCAAGGCTCACACTAAAACTTCTCACAATGATGTTTATTGCTCACTCAATATCACACAAATGAGAATTGAAAGATTGAGTAGCAAGTTAGCAGGAGATTGGTTGCAAATTAATGAATTCTCTTGCATTCACCTCTATTTGGTGGAGTATATAGCTCATATCCACCAAAGAGACGTTGGTCTTAAACTGTAAACAAATCTCTAAGATGTGCTAGGCAGATTTAGCATTAAATGCTTGTCAGGCGAAATTTGTGGTAGCTACTACCATTTCGCGATCGCGAATTTTTTATTTTTATTGTATAATCGAAAACTTTAGAGGAGAACCCCGTATGTGTCTAATGACTAGTCCATAAGTTACTTGTCAAGAAAAAATATAGTCGTTGTGTTCTAACCACATCAAAAGTCATTGTCATGAGATACCAAAGTCTTGGGTACGACTGAGACAGCGAATTCCTTTGTTTGGCGAGGAAGCTTTAATTCCTTTAGTCACGGTCGCTATCAAATTTTTGCCCTCATGATTTTTGATCTTTCAATAGACACTTAGGACACCTGGCATGCTATGGTTATGGCTTTGGTTCCCTCCATTGCCATTATGAAAGTCGCAATTGTGACCCTAGCATGATACTCACTATGAATTCCTCTGTGACTGAGGCTTTGCAGTCTTTGGATGGTTCGCGGTAGCGAAATAGCCCATGAATTCCCATGGCCTAGCTTCATCCTTTCTTGTGATTGATTTGCGGTCGCGATTTACCATACACACACTATGAATTTGGATGATCTTTACATTGTTGGAGATTTTGAATTCCATCCTACTTCCGATAAAAAATTCTGACATATAATATGCAAAACAACACTTGATGAAAGTATGAGAATGGATCAATATCTATTGTCAAGATCAAAAGAGGTCCATGACTTAGGTTAACCCAACCTAGTCCAACAATCTCCCCCTTTTTGATATTGACAACTTAGATTGATCTTAGTGGAAAATAAATGCATGAGTTTTAAAGTTGAGAAGTTGGAATGGTGAATGATTCAATGAATACTTAAAAATTTCTAAACAAAGATCAAATTAAAATTTTCTAAGTATTACTGCAATGCACCCCATCAACTTATGTTATTTTCTTACAAATTATTTTCTATCCCCCTTAGATTCTTTCTTGATTCTTTCCTCCCCCTTTTGGCAAAATCAAAAAGAGGGTTTACAAGGGAAAAGAGTAAATGCATAATAAATAGATAAGTGTTCATAAAGAGAAAAGACATAAGAATTGCAATTATAAAGGTAAATTCAATCAATCACATAAGATAAAGAATTTTAAAAACAAACATCTTTATTTACTTATAAGCAAGTTGTGGGATCAACAACTTTACATTAATAAAACAAAGAGAAAATACAAAGAAATCATGCTCTATAAGATTTGAGAGTCATCATCATCTCCATATTCGTCTTCCTCATCATTATTGCCTTCGCCTTTAGCTTCGTCGCCTTCCTAAACTTCTTCATTGCCTTCCTCTTCTAGAGCATCCTCATACTCAGCAAAATTGGGAAGATGATAAGGAGGAACACCTAATTTCTCTTGCAAATCCACCATATTCCTGTGAAGGTGGGAGATGAGAAGGAATCTCCTCATCATCATTCTCATCATCTTGTCTAACTTGCAGTTGATAGTGGTAAGAGATAGCTTGGTTTTGGGTTTTGGTTGAAGAGGAGGGACTGGTAGTGCTCCTTCTTCAATGATGAGCCTTTTCCTTTTGGAAGCTTGAGCTATTTCCATCTTCTTAGCCCCAAAGCCACCCAGGGTATATGCATATGTGTCCTAGTGTATGGCTTTGGCATTTATCAAATAGGTAAGGTCAAGGAAGTTTTGAGAAGGGAGGAGTTTATTAGTAAGGAATTTTTCATTTTCCTTATTAAGAGCTCCAACAAACTGGTATATTGTTGTCACATGTGATGGAGGAGGAACTGGCTCTTTGGTTTGGTGCTCATATGGATTAATTGATCCACAAGATAACAACCAATTTGGATAGGTTTGTTTTTAATAAGGCAGAACAAAAAGGCTAGATCATTGTGAGATACTTTCTCATTACCATTACCTCTAGCATTTACTAAAAAGGTGATGATATAATGGAGTATCCAAAAGTGGAGGGTTTTGATGTATTTGGCTAGGGAATTTTTTGGGTCATTTTTTTGTCTCAATTGAAATTTCAGATCAAAACTCAGAATAGATTACATCAAGTGAGGAGATAATGAATGAGATATTTTCTTCGATTTGAAGGTTAAAAAGGTTTGACAATTGCTCAAAAGTAATAAAATAAGGATCCCCAAAAGCACGAAATACTAACCCATATTACTCGGCTCGTGATTATGCTTTGCAACTTAGTGTCATCATGTACATGAATTCCCTTATGACTTTCTCATAACCGAGTTCATCCCGAAAGATGAACTCGTTCCATCCTAAGTTGGAGAGGAATGCTCATATCTCATTATTGATCCCAAGGGTCTCCAGTAGAAAGGTAGATGGTATTTTGTTTGTGAGGATGATTTTGAAAGAGTTGGCTTTGAAACATTTCTTCTCCTCCTTTATGGTTCCTTTCATAAGATGAAGGGCTGGAGGTGCAGAAGGTTGGGCTACTGCCTTGCCCATTCTCTGCTCTAGAAAACTTATTGGGAGCCATTAAGAAGTAGAGAGATTCAGAGAAATTAGAGAATGTGGAAAAAGATAATTTGTTTGGAGTAGAATGAAGTGATAAAAATCATTGTTTAGGGGGTTTATATAGCCATTTGAATGGTGTGAAAATGGCTAGAAATGACTAGAATTAGAGTAATGAAGAGTTGGAAATTGTTAGCAGTTAAATCACTTAATTGTGTGGCAATTAGTGGAAATCGCGATTGCAAAATCCTTAGTCACGACTGCCAATTTTTAAAAATGTGAGTAACGGACAAAAATTCTTAGGGATTGGCTCATACAACGGTCATAAATTTGAATTTTCAATGAATTCACGGTGGAGAGCCAAATTCGTGTTCACGAACTGATGTTTGTCAACCAGGTGATATGAACCTTTAATTCGTGACCGTGAGTCAAGGATTACGACTGCGAATTATAAGGAAAGAAGGATAATCATTAAAAAAAAAATTTTATGATTCAAGTTGTGATCCACCTAATTTATTGGTGCTTAATTTATGCAATTTGACATATAAAAGCACATTTTAATGTAAAATTAAGACAACCAAGGATAAATATCACATACAAGCAAGCATATAGTAATCAAAGAAAAGATCAAGCTTTTCACTTTAGGGAGCTTCTATCAAGCATTCTCAATTCTCTCTCAATAAAGTTCAATCTTTCTTTATTTAGAGGTTTAGTGAAAATATTCGCATGTTGATGAGTTGTATCTATAAATTTTAACTCAACATCACTATTTTGGACATGATCTCTAAGAAAATGATGCCTAATGTCTATGTGTTTACTCCTAGAGTGTTGGATGGGATTCTTAGAGAGATTAATTGCACTAGTATTATCACATTTCATAGGAATGTGATCAACAACTTTGTTGTAATCCTTTAATTGTTGTTTCATCCAAAGCACTTGGGTGCAACAACAACCCACAACAACATACTCAGCTTTGGCGATTGATAAGGCAACTGAAACTTGCTTCTTGGTAAACCAAGACACTAAGCATTCTGCTGTAAATTGGCAAGTTCCAAAAGTGCTCTTTCTATCTAAAAGACTACCAGCATAATCCTCATCTGAGTTGCCTATAAGACTAAAAGATGAATCCCTAAGCTACCATAGTCCTAAGTACAATGTGCCATGCAAATATTTGAAAATTCTTTGACAACATTTAAATGTGATTCTTTAGGAGAGGATTGAAATCTAGCACACATACATACACTAAACATAATGT
>CATIWR010205200.1:0-14739 GCA_949677035.1 Omphalea diandra | reverse complement strand
GAAAATATTAAATAAAATTTCACAAATTCAGTTAACAAATTCACTTCATAATCATGATTAAAATCTCAAAAATTCACTACAAAAATTAAATGGTTCCATTTACTTGGCTAGATCCAGAAGCTTCCATCGTTAAGCAGAAGCGGAAGCAAGCAGAGCCGAAGAGGAAGAAGAAGGCTGACCGAAGAAGAAAAGGCTGACGACAGGCTGGTGTGGTCGAGGAGAGAGGTCGGCGTCGGTGAAGAGAAGGGAACAAAGGGGCAGCGACGGGCTGGAGGTCGAGGACGGCGAAACCGAAAGGAGAGAGGAGAAAGGAGAAGAATGAAAGAGAAGGGAAAAAAAGGGTCGGTTATGTTTTATATCTTTCAAAACGACGCCGTTGCATTGCAACAAAACGACGCCGTTTCGTTGTAACAAAAACGACGTCGTTTCCTTGTAATAAAACGGCGCCGTTTCAATCCATCAAAACAACGCCGTTTTGATAGCAGTATACCGATGGTATACCGATCAACCGAACCAAAATACCGAAACCGAAATCGAAAAAACTCAAACCTTAATACCGAAAATTTTTTGGTTGGACCGGTTTTGGTTTCAGTTCGGTTTGATGGTTCAGTTTTGGCGGTATACCGACTACAAACCGCGAAAATTTCACCCCTACTTTTTCTGACGCTGATAGGTGCAACAGCTACAGTATTGTTGCACTTAGGCCACATTTGACCCTTTTTTTTTTTACGAATACATATTTTATTTATTTTGCATTCAGTTTTTGTATTTATTTCGATAAAATTTTGTATTTTTTTTTTCGTTTTTTGTATGTTCAAAAAAATTTCAATAAACCAACCACAATCCTGATGATAATAGTAACTATATTAGACCGTGTTTGACTTATTATTTAGATATAGAATTTCTTCATTTCATATACAAAATTTGTTTATTTTTTGTACACAATTTGAACAAATTCTATAAATTATGTATATACAATTTTTTCATTTTACATACAAAATTTGTTCAAATTATGTATACAATTGAAAATTTTATTTCTTATTTGTTCACAAAGAAAAAAAACTGCAACATCCAAATTATTTAAAAAAAGAAAAGAAAAAAAGAAAAAAATTGTAATATCTAAAACACTCAAATATTTTTGTTCATTTTCTGTAAAAAATTTTAAGAAAAAAGAAAAAAAAAATTTTGAACAAATTCTGTTTTTTATTTGAAGAAAAAAAGAAAAAAATTGTAGCATTTAAGTCACTAAATATTTTATTCATTTTCTATACAAAATTAAAAAAAAGAAAAAAATATTTAAACAAATTATGTTTCTTATTTAAACAAATTATGTTTCTTATTTGAACAAACTTAAAAAGAAAAAGGACAATATCACTAAAACATCATTTCAATGTAAAAAGAACTAGTGTAAAAAAAAATTAGTTGCATCCAAGCCCAAACGTGGCCTTAGGTACGATGTTATTGAGGTGCCGTACCTACTATTTTCCTTTTCAAAGTGGCCTTATAGACACTTTTAAAAGTAAATGGTATACACGTGAAACACACATTATTGTATAAAAAATATTAGTTGTCTTCTCTTTTTTCTTCTGAATGGCACATGTGATTGAGACATATTCATGTAGTAATATTCTAGGTCATCACAGTTGATGGGTGGTTTCTTTTATAATCATATAAATTTTTAGTGATGTTTAAAACATCATTTGTGTAGAGTGAGAACTGATCATCCGTATAAGCTTGGTAAAACAACATAGGTCCGAAACTAAGAGGAATATCACGAACAAAACAAGGGCGATGGAACACTAGAATAGTCCTTTCTCTAGGCGTTGCATTAGGAGCATTATATCTGAACCTTTAATTGTGGAACTTGATCAAGGACCCCAGTGGTTGAAGCCATTGAAGAAAAGTAACCTTTTATTTTGTCTTGAATTCTTCAAGGTAAGAATAGAGATGGAAGTGGCTAATTTTTAAGGCAATATAATAGATATGACAAAAGTACCAAAGGAATTATTTGGCCATTTCAAAAAATTACCATAAGTGGAGAAATCCATAATAGAATACATTTTCATAAAAGGATAATCTGGATGAAAGCTAAGAATATTAAGAGAAGGACCAAATTGTTTTATTAAGAATGACTAATAGGAAAAATATTAGTCTGCAAGCTAATGCAGGGAGTTACGTGTGAGTGATAAGGAACTGGACTTCAGAAGGAGCACCTTCTATAAGGTAAAGCATGAGGTTTGGAGAGAAAGAAGAAGCCTTAAAGATAAGTAAGATAACCTTGAAATGATTAATGAGAGAAATGGTTTGTGGTATGGGAAGAAGGTCTAGAAAAAGGTTTTTATTGTAATACTTCATAATTTTTAGTTAATTTATTAAGAATTGTTATTTATCTTTTTTGTTGTTTAAATATTATAAAAAATAGTGAGTTTAATATTTTTTGCTATTCAATAATAATCTATAATATTTTGAATTTATCAATTTTTTATATAAAATCTGGTTAGTTTCTAAATTGTAAATTTCTTGCCTTTTCAATATGACATGTACATACACAAAATAAAAAGCAAAGCACCTAGAATAATAATTTATTCATCATCCATGTTTGATCTAATATGATGTAACATAATATATATATATTAAAAGTGATTCAAATCCTTAATGATATCAAAGTGATGATCTTTATTGAAATCATGGCTCCTAATTTTAGCGGCTAAATTAATTTGTCCACCCAATATTATGATCCTCATAATGGGTGGATCAAAGCATAGGTTCATCATGTAGAAAACAACAAAAAAAATATTAAAAATAAAGATTTAGATTTAACATACCAGCTTGATATCTTCTACGAACTCTTGGTTTGTGATGAGATGATTACTCTGTAATGGAAACTACATAAAAAGGTCTAAAATATTAGGAAAAACTCTAATAATAATAATAATAATAATAGTAATAATAAAGAGATAATCAGAATCAGGATTAGAGTTGAAAATCTTGAGAAAGGTGTCAAAACTGAAAGCAAATATTTGCACTAGCTATGACCTAAAATAAAAGACATCCTCTAAATATATAAAATTTTTTGACACTAATTTTAAAATCCTTTTATTTTGTTCTAGAGGAAAAGGGAGGGAAATTTTTTCACATAAGGCAAAGGAGGGATTTTGAGAGAAAAAATATAAAATTTACGTTAGAAATTTACTTCCTTTTTTTTTTTTTTTTTGACTTTCACGTTATTTGCCCTATTTTGGAACAGCATCATTGTTTCTTTATCTGTCAAATATTTGTTCCCTATTAGGTCACTTCACTTCATAATCATATTCCCTTATTAGATACTTCACGTGATGTTCCTATTTCTTTGAAAAGTAAAATAAAACAAGTTTGAATTTTGCATAACGTGATGCTCCTATTTCTTTTAAAGTAATATTAAACATAAAATAATGTTAAATATGTTAAATTAATATTAAATAATAAATAATATTTTTAATAAAATATAAACAATATTAAATATGAATATAATATTTGATATATATTTAATATAATTAATATAATATTTAATATTATTTAGTATATTATATAATAATATTATAAACTTAATATAAATCTTAATTTTAATTTAATCTTAATATAAAATATAATATAAATTTAATTAAATAAATATTGTTTTATATTTTGAAATACAATTATAGGTTAAAAATATTGTTTTAAGTGTTTAGACTATAGTTTATCAATATCTTTATATTTAAATAATTAATAAATTAATGAAGTAGAGTTTATTCAGTAAAAGTAATAACAGAAAGAAAATTGAAATGCAGGATATTAGAAAATTGGACAAATCAACTTATTTTTCTGTCTTTTCAGTTTTGTATTTATAAAATAAAAAATTAAAAAAAAAATTAAAAAAATAGAAATTAGAAAATATTTTCCACATTATAGCTTTTATAAATATAATTATAATTTAAAATTTTTATTTTAATTTAATTTATAATAATTTTTAATAACACTTAAACTAAATGTCTTAATAACTAAATTATAACAACAATTAGAATAAATGTTACTTATAGGAATAGTGATATATTTCTAAAATGTCATAACACATAGAATTACAATTATGTTTGACACAAATGCAATTAAAATTGCTACTAAAAAAGTGAAATTATTGTAGCACTTCTCATAAACATCAGTATAATATAAAAAGTATCACAATAAACAAAACATTTTCTAACATTTATTTCAAAATATCACTAAAAAACCACATTTGCTTATTTAAGTGACATTTGCAAAAAATGTCAATATAAAAATGTCAGTATAAACTATTTTTGTCGCAGGGCACATATTGGTAGGCATATTTTCTCTGCTTGCACTTCTTGGCTGGATAGTGGTGCTTTCCCATCTATGTTGAACAACACAAATATTGTGTTGATTCCAAAATGTTATAGTCCATCCTCTATGAAAGATCTACGACGTATTGCACTTTGTAATGTGGTATATAAAATTGTTGCAAAGGTTTTAGCTAATAGACTGAAGCGTATCCTGCCATTGATTATTTCTAATGCTCAGTCTGCATTTGTACCAGGTCGGTCTATTGTAGACAATGTTTTGATTGCTTTCGAGCTTATTCATCACATGAGGAGGAAGACTCTAGATGAAAGGTTTGTGTGCTCTAAAAATTGATATTAGCAAGGCATACTATAGGGTCAGTTGGGATTACTTATTTGCTGTGATGGAGCAAATGAAGTTTGATCCTAAGTTCATCGAGTGGATTCGGCTTTGTGTTTACGCAGTATGATATTTTGTGGGCTTGAACGGGCAGGTGGTAGGTCCTATTTCTCTTAGCAGAGGCCTCTGACAAAGGGATCCTTTGTCACCTTATTTATTCATCATTTGTGCTTGAGGGTTGTCTGTGATGATTTGGGCAGCAGAGGTTAAAGGGGGCATTGATGGTTGTCGTATCAGTAGAGGTGCTCCTAGAGTTTCCCATTTATTATTTGCCAATGTCAATTTATTTTTCTTTGAGGCAATGCTGGAGGAGTGTGGTAACAATTCTCAATGATTATGTGCGTGCTTCAGGGCAAGCAGTCAACTTTCAAAAGTTAAGAATTTTTTCAGCAATAATGTTGATTCAGCTATAAAGGATGTTATTTGCACTATTTTAGGTGTGTCTAACCCTCGTAATACAGAGCGGTATCTGGGTCTGCCATCACTGATTGGAAAAAATAAGTGGGCTATTTTTTATTTTCTCAGAGACAAGCTTTGGAAAAGATTGAGCGGTTGGCAATGCGGTTACTCTCGAAAGCAAGTAGAGAAGTGCTTGTAAAATCAGTGGCACAGGCGATTTCCTCATTTTGCATGAGTTTTCTTGATCCATATCTCTGTGTGAGGGGATCCAACGAATGATGAATTCATTCTGGTGGGGAATGAAGCGAGTGGGTGGTGGGTCTATACACTAGTTTCGGTGGGATTTATTGTGTGAAAGGAAGGAGGAGGGGGTATGGGTTTTAGGAAACTTCATCAATTTAATCTTGCAATGTTGGGAAAGTAAGTTTGGAATCTTATTTTTGATCCTGATGCTCTACTTTCCACGCTTATCGAAGCTAAAAATTTCCCTTCAGGGGACTTCTTCAATGCCCATCCGGGCAACAATCCAAGTTTCACTTGAAGAAGCATATGGTCTTTTAAGGGGATTCTCTTTAAGGGATGTCGTTGGCTTGTTGGAGATGGGATGAGCTTCAATTTGTGGCATGACCCATGGTTAAATAGTGATGATGGCTTTACGATTAATACCACTGTTAGTGAGACGCTGGAAAATTTAAGGATTGACGATTTATTAATCCCAGGGTCCAGAGATTGGGATGTGGAGCTGGCACGGGAGAAAATCTGATCGAGATGTGCATGCTATTTTAAATACTCCGTTGCCTTGCATATTGCGTCCAGATAAGATTATTTGGCACTTTGGTCCCACTGGGTAATACAAGGTGAAAACTGGTTATAGGGTGGCTATGGAGGAAAGAAGGGCTCATGTAACATCTATTAGTATGCTTGACTAGACGATGCTTTGGAAATTAGATTTGCCGCCTAGAATTAAAACCTTTGTGTGGAGACTGTGTCGTGAGTGTATCCCTCTTTGGGCTTTTTTGGCTGGTCGAGGGATGGTTCTGGATACAGCTTGCCTGTTGAGGACTCTTTTCATCTTTTTATTGATTGCCCTTTTGTTAAACAGGGTTGGCAGCAAGTGGGTCTAGCACCATGGGCTGGGAAGTATCCCTCATGTTCAGAGGTTTTCTTTGCTTTGCTGCATGTGCTGCCTGCAAAGACTATGTGCGATGTTAGTGCTATGCTGTGGGGTGTGTGGAAACAATTGCTCGTGGGCTTCTGTTGATTTTTCAGCAACTCAGTGTTTTTCAAATAGCCTGAGTTTTTAGAACAAAGGGCGGCAAGCTAAAGATCTTCTTAAAAGGAGAGTTTGTGTGCATGGCCCATGCAATTCCAGGAGCATTTGCACCACATCTTGCTGAGGCATTTGCATTTAGGATAGCTTTGAACTGGGTTCTTGACCAGCAGTTATCATCAGTGATTTTCGAGCTGGTTTCAAAGGTAGTGGTGGATGCTATGAGATGTTCTAAGTCAGATCAGTCAGAATTCGGTGCCATTATTCAAGAGTGTCTTACTTTGTTTTCTGCAAGGCTTGATTTTCAAGTTCGCTTTGTCAAAAGACAAGCTAAAATGGTGGCTCATAATTTAGTCAGAGCCTTATGTTCCCATGCTAATCTTACTTCTTCGGTTGATGTTCCTTCTTGTATTAAATCCCTCTTGCTGTAGGAGGGCTTGACTTTGTCGTAATAAAACTGGCTTGTTCTTTTTTTTTTTAAAAAAAAAAACTATTTGAAATTTTACACAAATCAACATTAGTCGCAACCTTGTGCTTTACGATTCTCTAGTCTGCCTAGTATTATATAATCATTCCTGTGTAGTTTAGTTCTTTCCCCTCTTAGCCTTCGCCCCTATTTTTTCAAAAGAAAAATGTTTATTGAGATGAAATTTTTAATTCATATTATTACTATAGACAAATTCATTACCACATCTATATATACCAATAACATGTGTGATGCATGCAATTTTTTATTCTCAATCTACTGAAAATATATACATGAATATCATTTTTTGGTGTTTTAGGGTTGCTACTAGTATATTCTATTAGTGGCAAACTCTTTTTCTACTCGTTTTGTTTGTTTTCTCTAATAAAATAGGTTATTTCACCATATGTGTTCATTTTTATTTTGTTTTATCTCTTTTTGGAGAGTTTTTGTTTTAAATTTGTTATTTTATCTCTCTTAGTGAGAGTTTTTGTCTTTCATTTTTATAGATTTTTAGTAATTTGATATTGATTATTTAATAAAATATGACGATATATTATTGAACATTATCTTTCAAATTTGTTATGTCATATAATATGAAGCTTAGGCCACATCACTTTATAACTCTCTATCTCGTATACATTTTTATAATTGATAAATATGCAGAATTATTGAAGAAGATTCACGATAAAAATAGAATCAGTATTTTGAAACTGAACCAATGTATAATTATTAATAGCATTGAGGATTAATTATTAGGAGTATTGATGATCAAATTTATATTAGTACTTTATATCACAAGATTTGTATTTTTTATAAATATCGTATGACTATTTATAAATAAAATATTTTTTGTTATAAATAAAATATTTTCTATTGTTCTTAAAAAAAAAAAAGATACATGAATAGCAATTTGTCTTTTCTTTGTTAGATTTTTAAACTATTTTCTCATGATATCAACCATGTAAATTATTATTAGAATAAGTTTGTAATGTTTAAATTATAATTTAATTCAATTGTTTTAAGTTATAAGTTTGAACATGTCAATGTCTAATTGAGCAAAAATGTTACAGATTTTGTACACCTTATAATACAAAATTTAAAATAGAATTAAATAGATAAAATTTTAAGCGTTATGGGGTTTTCTGAATAAGAATCAAAAGGAAAAATAAAATCAGTACAGCTTATAGAAATTATATGGGAGAGGTAGAGTGTATCATGGAACAATTCTAATTTTAAATACAAGTGTGGGCAGTACTTTAGGAACTGATGTAGCGAGACAAGGGGAATTCTATTTAAGAACTGATGTGCTCTAATAACTATGAGCAATACTTTAAAAAAAGTTAATATTTCTTCTATTTTTTATTTTTTACTTTTAAATTATTCAAAATTACAGTATTTTATTCAAAGAAGGACGTTTTAATATCTCTGTTCAAAAAGGAATTCTAATATTAATATGGACGCTAATATTAAAATAGAAGAAAATCAAAATTATAATAATAATGTTGTATTTTGTAATCTCCCTCTTGCATTGTCTCTCTCTCTTTATCACACACACACGTATACCCATTGTAATCAAAGGAATTAAATCAAAGGAATTGAATAGTAATTTTTACTGCCAACCATTTGAGATATTATACTTTATTCATCAATTTTCAATCAAATTAGAGATTCATATTTTGACCTTTTATCCATAATTACACCCATTGTAAGAATCTTTCTATTTATGAAGTGCTTTTTGTCTTCAGATTGGCCAGGAGTGAGCTGATAATAGATGTTGATTCAGTAACAAATAATTATTTTCTTGAAATGGAGGTATTTCCTTAAATATTGTTCTTGATGGATAAATATTTAATGCACCCTGAATTTCCTGTCTCCAGTTACTTGTCTATTGAGTTGATTTTCAGTGGGAGAGGAAAAGAAGAGAGTTGTCTGCATTTTGTCCTACCCATTCTTGGTTGAAAAAGATATTTAGGTGAAGGGTGATGTGCATCAAAGTGAACAGTTGCCTTGTGACATGATTATGTCAGGTCTCATTGCACACCAAGAAAATAAAAAATGTTGAAATTTCCTAAAATTTTCTAATTATCTTTTTTTGATTGATTATTTATCCATTTAAATGTTATAATTATTTTACGTCTGTATCCAAACTATAGAAAGATGTTGGACCGGTAATTTTACTGCTTGGCATGATACTGTGCATGAATTCGATTCGATTGTGGACAACAATTCATGCATCTTTGGTATGCAAAAAATATTGCAAGGTGGTCAGTCTTTTTATTTTTTATTGATTTTAGATTATTGACTTCTCTAGTTAGAAAAATATTTAATTTTTTTTAAATGACTAACTTTTCTAATTCAAAAAATGCTTATAAAAATCACACAAAATTTTAAAATTTGGTTTAGTTTTTGATCTGGTGTGATGTATGTACGCAAAAACTCAATGAGCCAATCTAGGTTGTATGCAAGTATTATTTAATTGATAATTTCTGGAGCTGTGTGGATCAACTGTGTTGGTATTTTCCAGCTTTTGGCAATAATAAGTTCAGATTAAGAGTTAAATCTTAATTTAGCCCAAAAATTAATCATGACCTTAATTAGGTATTAGCAACAATTGTTGGGGCCTCCTAATATATTATACACATTTATATAATACAAAAATAGTTGAATTCCCAACACACACACATATATATATATATGGGAAACTATTTGAACTTTTCATCGACAGTGTTTTGGTCAAGTAGATAATGCAATCTCAAATAAAATATCTGCAATTTGAAACAATTTTCCACTTCTACCTTTTCCAGACACCATTTGACTTTTAGCTTTAACAAATAGTCATATCATAGGCATAAGAAAATGCAATCTCTCGTAAGCACAAATGCATTGTGTTAGATAACGTTAGTGCACAGGGTAATGGTGTGTCACCTAATAACATAATGAGTTGATGGCTTCAAAATGCATATGAGCAAACTGAATCTAGCTATTCTTTTAACTCACCACATATGTGTGTTTGCTTTGCTAAGCATCATTCTCCTGTTCAAGAAGAATATCATTTTGATGCAGCGTAAGACAATTAAAAACAAACAACTAAAATTTTAGTAAATAAAATGTCCTTAATTGCCTGCAGAATGTAAAATTGAGACTTAAATACCTTATAGTGCAAAATTACAAAATTGGACAATTTTACCGGCAAAATTAAGAAAACCAACACCAAAATAAAGTCCTAATTAAAATAGGAAATCCGGAACAGATGACATTCAAAACGGAATTTTCTACTAAAAGTTATAACAAAAACGAAAATTGCTAAAAATAGAAAAATAATGTTTTTCAAGGCCTAAACAACGAAATTTGGATGAAAAAGTTACGAACCACACAATCACTCAAAACATTCATACAAGAAAGAAGAAAAACACTTGAAATTTTTAGGTGATATGCTTCAAATGACTTCTCTTCAATAACTATTTATACTATTCAAAAGATATAACTCATATAGATTCAATTTATGTCGACCAAAGAAACTCAGACATGAATTCAGCACTTAATAAATTCATAACTTCATATGAAACTTACTACATAATGACACATGCGAAACTTATCAAACATAAATATTTTCCTTATAACTGAAGTTCAAGTTAATTACTTCTCAAAACTAACAGATAGTCCTGGAAATACATTTCCACTTTCTTTAATTTTGGTGTTCTCATTAATCCATACAAGAGAAAATCTTCAACTCATTACATTTAACAAACTTGAATTACTCTAATAATGGCAATTGAAGAGCATCAGGAAGGTTTTTATCCTCTTCATCTTCTTACACCTTTCAAGTTCCAATGCCCATAATTTACTATAGCCACCATATGGTACTTGGTCACGTCCTATGCTTTCAAGTTATTCTCGTCATTCAACGTCCAAACATTTGAATACCTAAAAAAGTCATATTTTAATTTGATAATAAGATTATGACACAGATGTGAAATATGAACTATTACTATACTGACGGTAATATAACTATTAAAATATTGAAGAGAAGGAAGACCACTTATTGTCACATAAATATTATTTTTTTCTTTTAGAAAACTGATTTTCCCAGAAATTCATTGATAGAAAACATATGAATTGCTATTCCCATATTAAAAATATTAAAATTTTATTGATAAAGAGGACTGCATCAATGTCTTATGTTACTTTAGTAACTCATGCCATCAATAGACATATGAACTAATAATGACGTTAAAAATTATCGGAACATCATATTAAAGAGGAACAAGAAGTCCGCTAATCAACAGCAACACTACTATTATAGTAACGCATTTTAATATTTTTAATAAAATAGTATGTTAATATGAGAATGATTTCAATTATTAATTCATATTGTATCCTTCGATAAGTCATAGAGAAAATGATAAGTACTGTTAAGAGTTACATGAACAGTAATATAGTCTCTAAATTGTATTCAGATATATTTTTTTTAACTTAATATTAGTATGGAAAATTAGTCACATATTTACAGAAAATGAATGAAAATATTATTATAAGGAAAGAATAACTAATATTAATATTATATATTTTAAAAAATTTAAGAGTTCAATATGAAGTTTGGACATTTGAAATAACAATATGCAAGTACAGGAAATGAATGAAGAAATATAAAAATGAATTCAAGTAAATACATCAAAAGAATGAAAAGTGATAAAATTATATAATGATTTTATAAAATAAAAATAATAACAAAAAGGGAGAGCCAACGAATTTAAAATTATGTAATGAGGAATCAGACATCACCTTTTCCAGAATTGCGTTAAGGTCTTTTCCGACTGTTGAAATGGCCCCACCGTCTGTTAGTATCTTCTCTAGCTTTTCGGTTCTTACTGATCCATGAGAGAAAACCTTCAACTGACAGCATCCAGAAATTTCCAACTTTTTTAATACCGGCAACTCAAGAGCATAAATCCCACTATAGAAACTCCTAAGCTGTGGTAACCAAACAAGCTCCATAGCGCATAGTTGAGGAAAAACAATGCTTGCTGCCTCTTCTTTATCTTCTCCACCCCCTTTTGAAACTATCTCCTCCAACATATCACAGTCGTTTATAGCAAGTTCTTGAAGTCGTAGAAGACCCATGGCCACTGTAACAGAAAATATGTTTCTCAAACTTCTGCAACGATAAATGCATAGCTTTCTCAGCTTCTGAAAGCCAACAACACATTTTGGAATGTTGTTGAATACATGAATGAGTTTTGGCCACTCTGAGAGACAAATTTCTTCAAGGTGAGCGAATGTTACGACATTTCCTTCATCGATATTCACTCCTTCATACTCAAATATCTCCTTCAATGAATAGAAATCTGTGACCTGAATCTTTTCTAGCTTTTGGAGACTTGCTATCAAATGACAGGGAGTTGCATTCAACAAGTCTTCACATTCACCAACAAACAGAACACGTAATTTACTTATATCACAGCTTTGAAGTTGTTCATGCCCAATACTTCGTGATCTGTTCATGCCATAGATCGACAATCTTTCCAAAATCTGCAATGATCCCAACGTTATAACCATGCAATGCAACAAACAATTTATATATGATCCAAATAATAATACTATAAGAATGTGAATTGTCACATTGATGAATTGAATGATCCTCTACTTCCCAATTTCATTAATTTTGATGCTTTTATGTTATTGCCAATTTAAGGATCTCAAGAGGGAATTAGGTATTCGATCGTACCTGTTCCTTCATAATGGCATTAAGGTCTCCGCTTGATAGATGATGGAGACCATCAATTTTCACATTTTGTAGCTCTGGCGTGCTCAAGAATCCATAGGAGAAAGTTTTCATTCCATAGGATTCAACAAATTCCAATTCTTGTAGGTTGACTGTGATTTCTGGTGGAATCTTGAACCATACATGCTTTAGATTTGGTAAACCGCATAAAGAGACCTTGAATGCTCTACCAATATCATGGCATGCGCCCAGAGCCAACCCCTCAAATGAAAATATCACTTCCAATGCATCACAATTTGAGAAATGAAGCAGTTCCAAATTCTGCAACCCTTCAATGAAATTGGACGGAAATGCAGCACGGGTTGTGGTGTGGTCATTGGCCTTACAATTCAATAAATTGTGTTAGAAAAATGACATCAAATAATAATTTTGCAATCTTAAAAATGAAAGGGCATTATGAAAAGTCTTATAATAATTTTATACAGCTGAGGATATTATATATCAATTATTCCAAGCAGATTATATATTTTATCTTCTATTTCTTTTGCTTTATAAATTAATTGCAACTAGTTATTATCTTTTCTCTGTTCCTTATCTATTGAATATCATATGGAGCTTAAATTTAAACTATTGAGTTTTTAAATAGCAATTTTAAAATTTCTGTTAATCGTATTTTTAGTACAATATGATAATTTTGAAAATTTTTAAACTAATTACAAAAAATTATTATAAGAAAATTAATAAGTTATACATATAACTCAAAATTCTACACAGTATTTTTTTTATATAATATTGAAGAAGATTAGATAATATTTTTGTTATATTGTATAATTTATCTACTGCCTTAAATAATTTAAAATTAAAAAAGTATTATCCAAAATAATATAAAATTTTACATAAAATATTAAATAAATCACAATTAGCAACAATATTATTTCATTGCTAGATTTTATTGCTAAATATTTTATGTAACTCTTAAAATATCTGAATAACAATTTCAGTTAAGTGTGTAACTAATTTATCTTTTTTTAAAAAAATTCAAAAAATTGTACAAAACTATGGTATTGTAAGATAATTAATATATTACACAGAGTTTAAAATTTTACATAAGACTTTTTTATGTAACTCTTAAAATATCGAAGTAATAATTTGAACTAAATATTTATTTTATTAACCACTTTAGATAATTTTAATCTAAAAAATATCTAATACAAATAATATAATTGAGAAATTATATAAAAATTTCATTTTTTTCCTTAAACAATACTTTTTTAGCCACTTGTCTTTTTTCTTTTTTTCTGCTAATATTTGATTTTTATTGAAGGAAACATGATTAATAATTATATTATTATAAAATTTGTCTAAAATTTAAATATAAAATTTTCATTAAATTTAAAAGTGACTATTGACAATTTGAAATTTAAATACGTACCTTTTTGAGAGAAACAATAGATTCTGATGACACGTAAAATTTCTGTTGGCCCTGGAATCATTCCACAAAATGTTTTGATTTTGGGATACGACCGCACACCTATTGTTTTTAGTGAGGGGCAATGAAGGGAAATGTGATTGTCGGAACAAAAAGCCATCAAATTTGGTAGATACTCGAGTGTGACCGTAACTAGGTTAGGAAAATATATGTTGCTTGTTCCCTTGTTTTCTTCTTCTTTTTCTTCTGCAACAATATATTTCATCTGCTCACAATCAACAATAAAAAGCCTTCGAAGCTGCACTAATCCTTCAGCTACAGTGGACGAAAAAACAACTTTTAGCAAACTACATGCATTTATCTCAAGGCTTTGCAAATTTGACAGTTGCAGACAAAGTGATGGAAAGAGTAGAGGCAAATTCTCGACCACTGTCCTCTTAGTCGTTTGAGAAGCACTTGAATGCTCGATGCTATCTGAATCTGATGAAACCTATTTAATACAATATTTGCATGAGATCTTAGCCAAACAGTTTAAACAATTTTATCCAGCTTACATAGTGTCTCATCTTTGTTTTCAAATTGCATTTTTAAAATTTAGGTCAATACGAAAAAAATTTTAAAATTGCATTTGTTTTCATACTATTTCAATAAAAATAATTTTAAATTTTATATAATATTTTAAAAGATATTGGTGATACTTTATTATATTGCATAATTTATTTATCATCTTACATAATTTT
>CATIWR010205178.1:0-25410 GCA_949677035.1 Omphalea diandra | reverse complement strand
TCTCCCCATACACATTTTTATATATAAAAAATATATATATATATATATATATATATATATATATATATATATATATATATATATATATATATATATAACTTTTTCAAGTCATTTTAACAGAAAAATACATCAATTTTGACCAAAAAAATCTTGAATTTAATATTGTTGAAACACAAAAATACTTTTAACAAGCAACAAAATATTAGATTATGACCTAATTCGTAAATCTCTTTTATCAAAGTATTTAACCCAATTTTATATCACATTAGTTGGTATTTCATGCTTTGCGCATTTCGAATCTAGTTTTGAATTGTTTTAGAGTTTTAAAGTAATATATTTGTTAGTGGTGTTATTATTTATTATATATATTGAATAATATTAAAATAAAAAATCTAATATAAACAATATTTAGTATAGTGCAAATTTAGCATATTATTTATTATTTAGAATATCATATTTAATTTTTTAATGTTCATTTGTCGTTTTTGCACATATAGTACTTGTTACTGTATTACTATTAAAATTGTGAAATTTGACATTTTTTATATTATTGTATTAATTATAAAGTTAAAATTTATGTTACAAACTTTTATTAAAATATAATAATTACATAATCAAAATTTGTAATTAAATTAAAATAAATAAATAATAAAGTTTAATAGTTAATTAGGTTTTAATTCATGATATTGACTTAATTAATATTCATTAACATGTTATTATTATAACACTTAAATACTAAGAATGAATGAATCAATCAAAATAATGATTATTATTATAACACTTAAATACTAAGAATGAATCAATCAATCAAAATAATGATGATACTACATTTCGCACAGTTTAAAGTTATTTTCAATTTTAGAGTCTTAAAATGAAATAAATATATTTTTTAGTGGTGTTATTATTTATTATATTTATTGATTAATATTAAAATAAAAAAGTAATATCAACAATTCGTTTAATACAATGAAATTTTGACATATTGTTTATTATTTAGATTGTCGTATTTAATTTTTTAATGTCCATTTATTATTTATATACATAGTAGTTAGTATTGCATTAGTATTGAATTATAGAGTTTTGACTTTTTTTTATATTATTTTATTATTATATAAATTTTTTATTTTTATAAAAATATATAGAGTAAATTTAATGTTATGAACTTTTATTAAGATATAATAAATAAATAATCATAATTTATAATTAAATTAAAATAAGTGAACAAAAATAAAAAATAAATTTGATAATTAATTATGTTATTATTCGTAATGATGACCTAATTAATATTTATATTGTCAGGTTTTAATACTAAAAATGAATGAATAAATCAAAACAATGATAATTGATTGATTTAACAAAACTACTAACGATAAGTTGTCACATCATCATTTTGACTAGTTTTGTTTTGGCTTTATATATTGATAATAGATTTTACTTCAAAGTGAAAATAAATTGGGAAATTGATACCTGGTTGATGATTCCAAGATATTGATTTTTTTTTTTTTTTTAGGGAATGGAAATGATAACTTTTGATCAACTTAGGCATGCCTGTTTTTGTTATGCATTTTCATCCATGCGTAATAAAATTAACATTCAGCTATTGGGTTCTAAAAGATAACCATCATCTAAAGCTCTTGAGGAAAGTGGGGAGCTTGTGTGCAATTGAGTAACCAAGAATTTTAGTTATCCTAGGCAAGAATTTTAGTTATAAATATATTCTCATGATGATAATTCAAAAAATACTAATTATGCATATAAGTAAAATTTTCTTTTACAATTCCAAAAAATTTTCTATGAATAAGTAGAACTAATCATACTCTCATATTGACAATTAAAAAAAAACTAATTATTAAAGTTGAGTTTTTCGATTCTTCAAATAATAAAATTCACCTTTTATCGAATATGAATCGATAGTTTTTGAAAATTTTCTTTCGATATAAATCTCCATCAAGTCATTGAAAAACTCATTTTCCTTCTTATTACATAAAACTGATTTGACATGCTTCATAACTAAAAATGTTCGTTCAATAGTTATCATAAAAATAGGCAAAGTCAAAATGAGTTGAATCAATCAATCTATCTAATAATAAGATTACACTTTATTTGTTTCAACGAGCCTTCGACATAATTCATAAATAGTGGTCATATTTTGAAATTTCACATGATTAAGTACATCAGCCTTATGATGCTCCAACTGACTTTTTAAATAACGAATATCTCATCTGCTGAAATCATGAGGATAAAACTTTTCTGCAAGTTTACAAATTTGATCAGCACTAAATGATTTGAAATTATCTTACCCTCTAAAGAAGAGCTAAGAATCAAAAGTTCTATTATCTCTTTATTAAATCTATAATTAACTGTTGCAATTAAAGATCCATTACAACATGGAATACATCAAAGTGATAATGATGCTCAATTGTGATTTGATCTTTCTAGCTAGCATGAACGTCTTCTAAATTCTTTGTAATGAGCATTCATATCAGACATGCCAATATTATACTCTTTGCAAGCTATTTCCACTTGCTTAAGTAGAGTATAAAAACTGTCTTATCGTAGAGTTTTTAGCAATGACTTTGTTGAAGATACTAAATCCATTGCATTTAAAATATCAATAAATTTACATTATAATGCTTGATAAAGTGCATCTGTGATGCTCATAACTTTATGCATAAGGTACAATATGAACATAAAATCGAAAGGCTTTATCATAATTAAAGAATCATTAGCTTCCCCATGAATATTGTTTGAAGATCCTTCCTTAACCATGCTTTGAAGCACATTAATTGTTGCTCCATACATATTTGTTATGATGCATACTGAAGCAAAATATGAGCCCCAATGAGTATGTCCAGCTCGATGCAAAGTACCCATCTGATTAGCACCTTTACTAGTCCCACATTCACCACTAGCTACCATATACGCAACATCAATAGCTTAAGCATATCGTAGCTCAACATGTCATTTAGGAGAAACACTAACAAGATTGACAATGCATGTCAATTTTGAAAAAATTGCCATAAAGAAACCCCATTTTCTACAATGGCAACTAATGCAAGTTTTAATCGATGAATAAAACAATGAACATAATATGCATAGGGACAGTCTTTTATAAACAAAGCTTATAATCCATTCCATGCACCATGCATGTTACTAACTCCATCGTACCCTTACCTCACAAATCGTGAATGTGTAAACCATATCGAGTTACACATCAAATATTTCTTTCTTCAGTGTTGAAGTAGCATCTGAAACATGCATAATTGAAAAAATTCATTCTCTTAAGAACCCATCAACATCAACAAATCTCAGGACAATAATCATATGCTCTTTATTAGAAATCTCTTTTGCTTCATCAACTAGAATACAAAATTTAGCTTCCCCAATTTCAACACATTTTTTTTCCTCACTTCATTAGCTAGAATATGCAAAATCTCTTTTTGGATAAAAGGTGAAGTACATCTCGCATTCCCAAGAGCTTTCTCTAACACAACATCATCAATTTCAACATTCAAACTTTTTGTAAGCTTTATTAGCTCTACGATATTGTCAAGATTATCTGAAATTACTAATTCATCGTGAGCCCTCAATGCACATCCTTCTAATGTAAGTCAATGAATGCTATCAATTATTGGTTTAAGATGCAATCGATTCTTCTTATTTTCTTCTGAACTCTATGCATGTAAGATCTTATCAATATGATGAGTTATATTCATCAAGGCTTAAATAGATTTTGTAGCATTAATATGTTAAGAAGTGGGACCTACTACATGCATCAATAAGGCATACCTAGTCCCTTCATTCACCCTATTCCAATTTTTAAAACCATCAACAGTAAATGTAGGATGCAAAGGTTTATCATTTTCAAACATAAAACATGAAAAACAAAACAAAAAATCTTTTGAAGGAGAGTATTCTATTCAAAAGAATTGCTTGAACCAAGATTGTTGAAATCGTCGACATTGATTACTAGACTAACACATTGATTACTAGACTGAGACCATGGATACTCTCAATCAATATAGGTTGAAAAGGCTCCATTCTAATACAAGCACGTCCTATTTCTTCATGTTGATTAATCGACTGCTTCCATATAGAAGTACGCAATCTAAGATCTCATTCAAGAACAATATCATCAAATTAAGGATGATGAAACTGAGTAGGAGATTCAGATTCTATGATAGGTGTAGGAATATCAACTCTAGATGCCAAAGGTGTTTTAGTTATTGATGATTCTCCTACACCTTTTGGCTTAAAGAATGAAAAAATAGTTTTGCCTTGCTTTTTTTTTTTTTAATTTTCCATTAGCACTACATGAAAATTATTAAAATCAAGGTCAAATATGAATAGATTAAAACTAGACAATTATCAAAATCAATTAATTATCCCTCACACTCATCTCTCGCCATCATTAATTCGAGTCGATGAGTCAAGATCTACCATTTATACATATATTTCCCATTCATTTTCTCAAATGAAATAAATCTAGAATAAAAAATAAAATTAATAAAAAGGATAAAATAATACCTAGTAACTTGAAAATCAAAAAGTACAAAAGCTAGAGACAAGAAAACAGAGATATAGCATCAATATACGCAAACACACTTTCGCACTTGGACAAGAACAGCTAGTTATATTCCTGTATCTATAAAATTATCAAACAAAAAAAAAGGCTTGTTAACACATGCTCTTGAGTATATTTAACCTTCAGAGACACCAACAAAATAAAACTTGAATTTTAAAAAAATTTGGTATACAAAATAAATGCAAAGCACTGAATAAAAGCACCTAATACTGACAAAACCATGCATATGCCCATGCTAGCACTTGGGCAAGCTTTATAAATTATATACTTCATATACTTTTTATGTTTGATAGTTTGAAAAAGTCAGAATCTCCATTATTAAATTCATAAGCAATATAATCATGATTATTATTGTTATGTTATTTAGACCCAATTAATCAAATATTATTATTCTCTTTTTCTAATAAAAAAAAGTTCAGTTAGAGAATATGAACAAGTGGTACACCTTCACTAGCAACAACCAAATTGAAATAAATATCAACAATATTTGGGCAATTCAGGTCATAATTTGGGGAGCAAAGCTTGGAAGTGAATTGAGACACAAGAAGTGCACCAGCAGAAATATCAACAAAATTTCTATCAACCTCAGGCCTTTACACATTCTACCTACAGTCTCCAAATCGTTCCCAATTTTTGTTGTTGTTTTGTTATGCAAGTGTGTAATATATTGGAGAGAGAGAGGGAAAGTCCCAAAAAGAATGAATTTACCTTTTTTTTCTAAATCCTGAGGAGGCTAGAAGAGACGTTCTCTTGAACTTTACCCTAGCCCATATACGGTTCTACCTTGCTTGTGTTAGCTCTTAAGGTTTTAGAGGCAAAGAATTAAGTAACTTCAATTTTTATTGTTTTGTTGAATTTCAGCATCAGTGTATGCTCATGTCAAACTGCTCGGTAGAACATGCCATGAACTTAACTCAAAGGATTAGTTCAAACAATGGGAAGTGATATTCCTGTCCATATATACCTTAGTCAAAGAGACCTGCTTATTCAAAGCTTGCTTTCTGCAACATTAGCACGAGCTGAGGTTCATCGGTGGAAACAATGGAATTGTGTCGAGTACAGAAAACATTAGCACGAGCTGAGGTTCATCGGTGGAAACAATGGAATTGTGTCGAGTACAGAAAAGTATGTTGTAATTCACATTGGTTATCCGGGTCCAAATTGCCAACAAATTAAGCTTCTGGGTTATACTTGTAACGTGTATTTTCAACTCTAGGTGACTTGAGACAACTGAAGAAGCAATTCTAACGCGGTACAAGTCACACCCATACTCATAGACATAACTTATGGGAATTTTCAGAAACTATAGACTATGAAAAAGGGCATTAAGTAAAACTCAAATCTATTATAGCTTGAAACATTGGCCCTACCGGTCTATACTTGTGCGCTTTTGAAAACAAAGAACTGAAAAAAAAAAAAAGTGAAAAATTAAATTAATATCATGAAAAGGAGTTGAAGGGGAACCAGAAGCGCGAAGATAGGTACCTAGGCTCACAGTTTTCACCTATACATTGCCATTGGAATGAACTTCTATCATAACAATATATTATTGAAAGATTTTCTCTCTGCGGAGTAGCCAGACCATAGCGCATAAACAACAAATTTTATGCTCAAACTGACATCATTCTGTAATCAATGAAAACATAAAAAAAGCAAGCATTTTTGTACGGGGCTCCTGCACAACATCAGTAAAACGAGGAAAAACCATTGCACAAAGGACATTTAACAGAAAAAGGTGCACGAGAATGCTTGCAAGCAACTACTTCAGTCCACTGATGCAATTGTAACAAAATTTATCCCGAACACGGGAACGGAAGGGAACAAATGACCAAATAAAACATCATATTGCACAAAACTCTGTCCACATATATATATATATATACACGAGCACCCTCTTTGTTCCCAATAAAAATTTTCCAAAAATGGAAACTAAACAAAAAAGGTAATATTGGGGCAGTATGCATATGCAGCATCCTGTTTTTCTAATTTTATATCAGATAAAATTCAAATCGAGATTATGATTACAGCAAAAATGAAGGAAACTTGATGTGAAGGGTTCTTTTTAATAACTGAGCTTGCACTTGAACTCTTCCCGTCTCTCGTTCTCTTTCTTTCTGCTTGAAGCAATTCGAACGCTAAAGCTAATTCTTTCCTTCTCCTTTGTATTTTGACGCCAATCAGGCTTGATTCTCTTCCTAATCGAAAATTTTGGTCTCTTTTTTGGCTGCAACAGTGCACTGGTCTTATGAACCCCTGGCAAGAAGTCTTTTCGTTCTGCGAGGATTGTTGTTGATAAATATCTGATAACTCAACCACACAGCAATATTTTAAGAGCAACACTAGACGCAGATGAAAATGAGGGAGGCCAAAAGATGATAACACATCGATCACTCAAGGATTGTAAACGGCTGAACAAAAGATTTCGCAATGACTTATATATATATATATACACACACACAAACACACACACGAAAACGTTCTTTACAAAAGAAAAAAAAAAAATCATACATCATAGATAAAACTACATGTACATCATATATTATCCTTCTTTTTCGTTACTCTTTTACACGCACGCGCACAACACCACCTGCCCGAGCACGCATCGATGATACTTTCAGCCAGTACCAGAAATCTCAATAGATCTCACGTTAGGCGTCCTAGCACCTTCCTTAGGAATAGTGACAGTGAGGACTCCACTGACCATAGAAGCCTTAACCTGATCCCTTCTGGCGTTGTCTGGCAACTTGAACCGGCTCATGAACTTGCCATTCTCAGAGCTTATTTGAAGCGTATTGTCTTCATCAATGTGAACCAAAATATCCTCCCGCTGAAACCTAGGAAATACTCCTCTGAACACATGGGCTCTTCCTGTTTCCTTCCATTCCACATGGGTTTCAAGGGATGGAAAAATTTCACTCGCAAATGAGGGAAAGTGATGAGAAATCATAGAAGGGAAAAACGAAAAGTTTTGGAATGGATCCCATAGGTCTAGCGATGACAAGAAACCTTCTGGATCCCACGAGTCCACAGGCGAGACGTTGGAGACAGCGCCGTTTTGGCCACTGATAGGAACGATCGACATTTGCTTCTTTGGATTTGAGATCGAATTGAAGGTTTTATAATGAGTGGATGGGACAGTACAAAATATATGGCGGAGGACGATGACATTTCTTCCACTTTCTGGAATGTGCTGTGGTGTGGGCTCTCCCTTAGTTATAGAAGAGCCCAATGGGTCTCATAACATGCTGTTATATTTTACTGAACTAAAAGTATAGGAAGTTAAATGCTACGTGACTTCTCTTCTCCGTATTATTACGTATTAGAAACTTCTCTTCTCCTCTCTCTGTAAAGTTAGTGAAATTTCGCTAATGAGTTCCACAATTACGTATTTCTTTTTTTTAAAAAAAAATTAATCTCAACTTTTGAATTTCAGAAGACTTAAAAGATCACTTTGTATAAGTAAAAAAAAATAGAGCTATTTAATTACTTTTTGTTAACATGTACATAACATGTAAACTTGGGCTAATTTCTATACCAATATTTATTAATTTGTTTTTCAAAATTTTGATGTGGTTAGAGAACATTAACTTTCATCATTGTGGCCATTAAATTTATTTTCATTACAATTTAGAATGATTTTCTAATTTTCAATTCTAAATAGGTGTGTCAAAACGAGTTAATGAATCATGTCTGTCATGTTAATTAATTCAAATGATATAATTAGATCAAAATAAAAAATAACTTATTTATTAATTATGTCAAGATATCTCAATTCTAATAAAATATGAAATTCAAATAAACACGACATATGTAACTCATTTACTTAATTAGATCGTATATGAATTACTGAACTTGACATAATCCATTTAATCTATATAAATTTATAATCTATAAAATATTATATTTTTACTCAAATCAATTGAAAGATTATCTATCATGTTATATTCTTTAAAGTTCAAAACAAATATCAATAAAAAAATCTAAATAAAGAATAATACAACCCTAAAGTTCAAATATTCTTGTAAATAAATACAAACACATAAAAATTTTAAATAATTATCATTTACATTTTTCTCAATAATACAAATATATAAAATTGTCTATATATTAAATTACTATTTTAATATATGTTATTCAATTGACCATTTTAACCCCTGATATTACACATAAATTAATAAATTATAAATAAACTATGTCAAGTTGATATGAAATTAAATGAGTTGTAATAGGTTTGTATGTCAATCTACTATACGACCCTTTTCAATCATATCATAAACGAGTCAACTTGCTTATGACATGGACTCACTAAAAAACAATTTTAACCCTCCAATTTTATGTTTTTCGTGAATTGTATTAGCATATCATGACTCATTTTGACACCTCCAATTCTAAAGCACTCGGAAAAAAAAGTATGAATATATTTTATACTAAAAAAAATAATATGAAGATGTTTTATGATATTTTTATTGTAACTAATATAGTCAACTAGTATTAAAATAATTTTGATCAATTAATTTATTGATAATACTATAACTTTGATTTGAATATTGAGATCTATTTTTTTGAGTCGAACATGATTTTAAAAAAGATAATAGATAAAAGTGTTATGCAACTCTAATATATTTAGTCAAATTGAAAAGATAATAAAAATATTTGCATAATCATTTTAAAGATTAATAATTATAATTAATAAAATAAAAATTTAGTAATAATAAAACTGAAATTTTTTTTATCACGACAAATTAAGTTTTTTTATGATAATATTGGATATATATTCTTATCTTTATAACTAGAGGTTTTTATGAAATAAAACTTTATTTTTATCTCTATCTCTGTAACTATTGACATTATAAATAAGTGCTACAATAAATAAAATAATATATATAGAAGTTATTATCTTTTCTTCTCTATTTACTTTTCTCTATTATTTCCTTATATTTATAACACGTTATCATTATGAATTAGTTCTACCTTGAATTGGCTATAACTCTAGCAACAATATAAAAATTAGAGCTTCCTAAGAGGTTGATATGTCTTTTTTAATAGTTTGTTCAATTTTGATAGTTTTTATTACTGTGATATATAGAGATATTATTTGATGTTAATATAGTTCTTAAAGAACTAGTATTATATATAGTTCTTGGAAAACTTGAGTTTTATAGAATTAAATAAATTAATACAATTTCTACAAAAAGTAGCATTCTCTTTAGTTTTTGAAGAACTAATTAAATAAATTATAAAATTCTTGAAGAATTGGCATCCTAAGTTATTGAAGAACTAAGTATCCAAATTCTTGAAAAAACTAGTATCCATTTTATTAAACAATTATTATCCTACGTTCGTGAAGAACTTAATATATTGTTTATTAGTCTTTAAAAAACTAATTTAATTGTGATGTTTTTAACATATTACTTATTTTTATGTAGACAATACGGAACTTAAATTTGTGGCCCTCAATATCATGGGGACGAATTATTATTCATGGATACTAGAGACCAAAATACATTTAGATGCTATGAGTTTTGAAAACACAATAAAAAATGAAAATCATGAATCTATATAAAATCACGCTAAGGTGATGATTTTCATTCATAATCATATTCATGAAGGACTAAAATTTGAATAATTAACAATTAATAATCCATTAGTTCTTTGAAACAATTTAGAAGAAAGATATGACCATCATAAATCTATAATTTTTCCAAAGGTTTGTTATGAATGGATACATTTACGAGTGCAAGATTTAAACTGTGAATGATTATAATTTTGCAATTTTCATAATTAATTCTAAATTGAGATTATATAGAGAAAATATTACTGACCTTGATATGTTAGAGAAGACATATACTGTTTTTCATGCCTCAAATATGCTCATGCAGCAACAACATTGAGAAGAAAATTTAAGAAATATTCTAAATTAATTTTATATCTTCTTGTTGCGAATCACAATAATAAGCTCTTATTGAAAAATCATGAAATTCATCCAACTAGTTCTACTTCATTCCCTGAAGTGAATGAAACAATATAAAATAATATTGGGCGAGGATGACAAAGAGGACAAAGAAATAATCATGGTTGAGGACATGGTCAAGGTTATGGCCAAAATCATAGCAATCATGATTGCCATAAAAATAATAATGCATCTTCTCACCAAAAGTGGAAGAATCATGAAGAGAATAATGTATCAAAGTAACATTTAGAAAATCAATGTTATCAATGTGGCATAAAAGGGCATTAGTTGTCACACACAAAACATCTTGTTGATCTCTATCAAAAGTCTTTGAAAATAAATTACAAAATATAAAAGCAAATTTGGCATAAGACAATAATGATGTCTTTGGTGATAATTCTATTAATGTTACACAGTTGGATGTTTCAAATTTCTTTAATAATGATGAAGGAAAAATATATCATTTAATTGGTGATGCAATGCAAATGCCTAATTATTATATGAGTTTCTTTAGTTATTTAGTTTGAAATTTGAGTGACTCATTAGTTTAAAATAATTTATATCTATGATTTATTATTATTATGTTTCTGACAAATATATTTTGTGTATGAAGATATTATGGATCCTAGTCTATCATTAGTAAGATTTAAAACAACAGATGTAGACTTGTATCTTGTAGATAGTGCAAACAACCATATTAAAAGATAAGAAATACTTTTCTCATTTAACAATGAGAAAACTTATATTAGTACAATATCTAATATTAAAAGAATAACTAAAGAGTCTAAAAGAACAAATATATTACTACCTAAAGGGAGACATATCTTTATTAAAGATGCATTATTCTTTCTCAAATATCGCAGAACTTTATTGAGTTTTGAAGATATTTATCGAAATGGATATCACATTGAGACAACAAATGTGGAAAACATAGAATATCTTTATATTACAATTTTGATAAAAAAAAATGTGTATTGCAGAAATTACTTATTTTCTCTTCTAGCTTATATTACACATATGCATATATTTGAAACAAATATGGTAGTAAACTAGAAGTTTACAAATTCAAGCACCTTTTTTATTTGACATGATCGACTAGGTCATCCTGGAACAACAATGATATGAAAAATCATTGAGAGCTCATATGGTCATTGAATGAAGGACCAAAACATTTCTCAATCTAATGAATTATCATGTTTAACTTACTCTAAAGGAAAGTTAATTATTAGACCATTGCAAAACAAATTCAAAATGAATCACCTATATTTTTAGAACATATACAAAGTGATATTTGTGGACCAATTCATCCACCATGTGGACCATTTAAATATTTTATGGTATTGATAGATGTGTGAACAAGATGGTCACTTTCATGTTTATTATCAACTTGAAATTTGTTATTTGTATGATTACTTGCTCAAATAATTTGATTAAGAGCATAATGTCCAAATTATGCTATTAAAATAATTCATCTCGATAATGCTTGTGAATTTACATCTCAGACTTTTAATGATTATTGCCCTTCAATTAGAATAACTATAGAGCAACTTATTGCTCATGTTCATACCCAAAATGGTCTAGCATAATCTTTTATTAAACATCTTTAATTAATAGCTAGACCATTGCTTATAAAAATAAATCTCCTTATCTCTATTTGAGGATATATAATTTCACATGCAACAACTCTTATATGCGTCATCCAATTAGTTATAATAAATTTTTACCTTTACAGTTGGTTTCTAGCCAAGAGCTAAATATTTTCCATTTATGAATTTTTGGATGTGTTGTTTTTGTCCTTATTGTCGTCTCCCCTCCCACATCAGATAAAAATGGAATCTCAAAGGAGATTAGGAATATATATTGGATATGAATCCCTTTCTATAATTAAATATATTGAACTATTAACGGGGATATTTTTATTGTGAGATTTAATAATTGTCATTTTAATAAGGCTACATTTCCTAAATTAGGGAGGAGAAAACAAGCAATTAGAGAAACAAATCATATGGAATGGGTCATCATTAGATCACCTTTATTCTTATACGAAACAATGTGAAATAGAAGTTCAAAGAATCATTTACAAAGTATAGTAAACCAATTGCTAGATGCACTTTGTGATCCAAAAAGAGTTACTAAATCTCATATATTAGCTGAAAATGCTTTCCTTAGAATTGATGTCTTAATAGGACAACATGTTAGTACTGTAGCAAATAAGTTCATGGCACGCCAAAAACACGGTAGGGCACTCGATTTCAAGGATAAGAACCCAAGAAAGAAAAGGGCATAAAGTAAAGAAAATATTAATTTCAAAATCATTGGACTATTAAAGAGTTTATAATAGAAATAATTGGCATTAACAAGCAAATAACCTCAAAAGAGGTTCAACTACTTGAAAAATGATGATAATAAAAACATCTCAATCAATTATATCACTTCAAAAAAGGGATGGGACCGAAATGAAACTATTGTCAATGATATATTTGCAGATACAATAACGTCTAATATTGCAAAAGAAAGTTAAGACATTAAACCTAAATCCATCAATGAATGTCGACATAGAGACGATTGGCTAAAGTGAAAAGATGCAATCTAAGCATAAATAAGTTCACTTAAAAAAAGCTAAGTATTTGGATTCAGTATTCAAACACCTAAAAGTGTGAAGTTGGTAGATTATAAGTTGGTATTTGTGTGTAAATGTAATGGAAAAAATTAAATCATGAGATACAAAGCACGACACGCCGTGCAAGGTTAGAAAGGCCTAATATTGACTATAAAGAGACCAATTCCTTAATTGTAGGTGCAATTATGTTTAGATTTTAATTAGCCTAGCAAGTTTAGAAGGACTTCATATGTGACTTATAGATGTTGTTACAACTTATTTGTATGGATCACTTGATAATGATTTAATATGGATAAATCTCATCCAATGAGTTCTTCTATGGTTGTTCATTCCCTTAATATGAAAAAAGATCTTTTTCATCTTCGAAATGATAGTGAAGAAATTCTTGATCCAAAAGTATCATACCTTAGTGTTATTGGTGCATTAATATGTCTTACTAATTGTTTAAGACTGAATATAGTTCTTCACCAACTCGAAGACATTGGAATGATGCCAAACAAGTATTTTGTTATTTATGTAGTACATCAGATATGGATTTATTTTATTTGCAACACTCAAAGTCAAAATTCATTTATAATGATGATGCTAGATATTTATCTGATCCATATAAAACTGAGTCACAAACATGTTACTTGTTTACATATAATGACACAATTATATCTTGGCATTCTATTAAGTAAACTCTAACTGCAACATCATTTACTTATAATGAAATATTTTCCATTCCTGAGAAAAATCAAGAATACAAATGGTAGAGATCTTTGATTCAACATATCAAAGAAACATGTGATCTTCCTTTTGATAAAAAAAGCCTAACTATGATATATGAAGATAATGTTGCATGTATTGCACAACTCGAAGCAGGATACATTAAAGGAGATAGAATTAAATATATTTCATCAAATTTCTTTTTCACACATGAACTTCATGAACAAGGCATTTTAGATGTTCATCAAATTCGACCCATTGATAACTTAACATATTTTTTTATTAAGGCATTCCCTACAACAATATTTCAGAAGTTGGTGAACAAAATTGGCATGCTCTAGCTATGAGCTCTTTGTTAGAAATTATGCATTCATGAGGTGAAATTCTTGTGTGTTGTACTCTTTTTCCCGTAGCCTAGGTTTTGTCCCATTGGATTTTTCTAGCAAGGTTTTTAATAAGGTAATTTTATATGCAATTTTACAAGAATAATGTATTCTTTTTCCTTCAATAAAATTTTTTCACAAGATTTTTCTTAATAAGGTTTTAAAGAGACATATTTTTGTATAGACATCCATGGAAAAGTGTTATGATTATATTATAGTGTTATGATAATATTGAATATCTATCATTATCTCTATAGATAGAGGTTCTTATGAGATAAGACTCTATTTTTATCCCTATCTTTGTAACTATTGACACTATAAATATGTGTCAAATTGAATGAAATAATATATATAAAAGTTATTTTATGTTATTTATTTATTTTTCTCCATTCTTTCCTTATAGGGTTATTAACTCTAAAAATCCAAATCTTTTCAAATTTTGACAAAATTAGTCAATCTTTTTAATTTTGATAAAATTAGCCAAAACTGATAGAATTTTGACAAATTTAGCCAAAATTCAAATTTATCAAAATAGAATGATATATCACGTGATGTGACAAACTAACTGACATAAATTTTATAAAAAAATTAGTAAAATTAGTTAACATTAGTTACTAACATCAATTAATATTATTTTAATTTAATATTTTAATATGACACATGCTATTATGATCAATTTGAATTTTGGCTAGATTTTCAAAAATTTTATTAGTTTTGGCTAATTTGCCAAAATTAAAAGGATTGACCAATATTGTCAAAATTCAAAAAAATTTAGATTTTAAAAGTCAATAAGTCTTCCTTCTATTTACAATGAGTTTAACTTTTAATGACCATTAGTGATAATTATCAGTAATTTTGTAATAATTCATAAATCTATCAGACTATTACTGCCATTAAGAGTAAGCAAAAGAATTTAAAATTTGAAATCAATTTGAAAATTGATCAAACAATTCAGAGGATGCTTGGTATAATTGTAATTTTTTATTTTTATTTCAAGTTTTTAAAAATAAATATTAAAATATTTTTAAACACTTTTTTTAATTATTTTTGATATTGTTAATAAATATTTTGAAAATAAAATAAATTTTAATTTTTAAAAATAAAAAATAAGTGATATCAAATAGAATTCCAACCAATCGATTGAGGAATTTTAATTTAACTATTTTTTTGTTTTGATTTTAATTCTATATTTAAAAATTAACATTAATCAAATTAACTACATATATTATATAAATTATAGACATATATATATATATATATATATATATATAATATTACATATTTATATATATAATATTACATCTGTATATATTTTCTCATAAAAAAAGTGCATTTATGATTTTGATGAAATTTAATAAATCCTTTACGTATTTGAATTTTAATAATGGTATAATTATAATATAAAATATTAATGAATTCCTTTACTATTAAGATTTTAACAAAAGAGTGTATTAAAGAATCTTTTCTCATTTGAATTTTAATATTTACATATAATATAATAATAAAAAAAATTTTATATATCGGTACTAATCTTTATATCAAAGTAATTCGGTGAAGTTAATAGTTTTATCCTCATTATTTAATATTATTTAACGGGGATAAGAATAAAATATATATTCCTGTTATAACATAATTAATATATTCCTCAACGAGATGACTACGCCGTCATGCAAGTGATCCATTTTATATTTTGATTGGCTGCCCGCCAAAGAAAGTACTCAGCGAGCCTCTGAGATAGTTAAAGGATAATGATGCTTTTTTAATTTTATCGGTTTAATTGAACAGTCAGTTTTTTTTTTGTTGCCTAAAGCAAGACTAATTATATTTAATTTTATACGTTTTGGCTTCATTTTAATAAATTTTTTATTAAAAATTAATATTAATGAATAAAAAATAAATAATTTTTCTTAAATATTAAGATTTAGCTTACAAATGTGTTCAATGGTAAAAAAATTACAAATGTGGACTAGCAAAAAGAAAAACTTGGCGTTCAACAAGCAAAAATTACAAATGTGTCCAATGGGTGAAAATTTTTCCAGGTTCCGCGCAATCAGACGAGTAATATGAACAAGTAGGTAAATATTCCAATGTCGTTTTCGTTGTTAAACTATAATGACATAATTAATAATTTACCGTTAAATTAGATACAAATTATTATTCACTATTGAATGAGATATCGTTGGATTAAATGAAAATTATTATTTATCATTAAATTAAATCATATTATTTAATGACATTATTAAATAAGTCACTATAAAATTCATCGAACAAGCACTATGGATAATAATATGTATAATCCACCTTCACATAGTTACATATTTAAGCATAAATTCCCCTAGATATTGATCATCCAAGTGTTAATATTCTATTTTGATTTTAAGAGGACTTTTTTAAGAATTGGATGCATATATATCTCCTTCATATTATATAAAACTAATTCGGATTCTGTGTCATGCATAAAGATAATTATATATTAATATATTTTAAATAATTTAATATTTTTTATTAAATAATTAATCAATTTCTTGAATAATAAAAAATTAAAATGCTAATAACAAACTACCATTTTATAAAAAGAAATTATTGTCTAATTAGATATTTTTAAAAAGTATAATAGTAAATTAAAAAATATGATTAAGTTAGAATTATAAATTTTAAATAACAATATAATTCGTTTGACATAAAATAAAAAAATTTTAAAAATCACTTTTTTGTCGGCTTTTTAATTTTTTCTAATTTTTCTTACTGTATAAGAAATTATATTATTATTGTTATTCTTATAAAGAGGAAAGTATGAAAAAGTTTCTACATTGTTAAATTTTTTAAATTATTTTTACGTGAAAATTTTTTTATATTGTTAAACTTTCTTAACCTATTTTTACATAAAAATTTATATATTATTAAAATTTATATATTATTTTTTACTTAAATATTTAATTATTAACTTACTTGCTACATGGTAAAATAAAAATATATTATAACAAATATTATATTGCTAGTATAATTACTTGACAAATTATAAATATTTATCTAAAATTGAATATGAAATTAAAATTAATTATATATAGTATTTTTAACAAAAAAAGGAAATATTTAGTATTAAACTAAATTGATGAAATTATTATAACTTTAGACTTTTAAGTGATTAATTGATTGATTTGGTTATTTAGAACCCAAATGTTATTTCTCATTTTCTTTTAAGAAAAATATTGGAAAAATGATATTCATTAATAAATTGTATTTTTGAACAAATCTTCTGCAAAAGCTTAATTAATAATTTACGTCCTGGGCGGGTCTGAAAATTTTGTATTCCCTGTGCATGAAATTGTTTTTTCTGTTCCCAATTTCCTATTCGTTCCTTCTATACAGAATCAATTTCTTTTTAATTGAAAAATAATATTTCTTTTTTTCATTAATTCATTATGTACAGAATTAATTTCTTTGTCTAATATTCTAGGATAAGTGTTGCAATATTTTCTTAACTGAAACGATAGCATTATAATAAAGAAAAAGAACCACCAATTAATCTTTGCTATCAAACATAATTACAAAGCTGTAATTTAGACATGTAAGATCTCTTTTACAGATCGCGGAAGATTAGTAAAAAATTGTATTTAATTGTAAAAATTAAAACTAATAATCATTCCAATTATTATTTATTTGTATATTCTCAAATTTTAATAGTTTAAATAAATGAAAATATAACTAATTTAACATATCTAAAAAATAATTAATATACTAAAAATTTTAATTTTTTTCAATTTTTATTTTTTCTTCATAAAAATTTTAATTTTTCTCGATTTTTATTTTTTTTTTCAGTCTTTGAGCATGGTTTTCATCTTCTTTGTTTATTTCTACTGTCTTGATGTCTATTTCAACTTTTTGAATATCTAATATTGTAATTCTTTTTTTCTGTAGATTTTCATCTTGGTCTTTAGATATTTTCACAAGAAATCGATATTTTTTCCTTCCCATGAAATCAACCTCCTGTAAAATTTACTTTATTCTTTTGATACCTGCAAAAATATATAAAATTAATTAGATTTCAAACTGTTATAACCTCTTGATATAGAACAAAAAGAATTGAAACTATAGTAATATCTAATAAATGATTACTAACCTCATTAATAGAAGTAATGTGCTTGTTTATTGAACATCCAATCAATATCTTAGTGCTATCAAATAAAGTGATTTGTGCTTCCTCATCACCATCCGTAGCACTTAACTTAAGCATGTACTTTGAATTTAATAAAAAAAATAGTAAAAAAAAATAATTTATTGTCATTAATGAAAATAATATTATATGAATTTTTTAAAAAAGATTGAAAAAAAAAAAACTTACTTTGTATTATGTTCAGCATTATCTAAATTGCATATATAGCATCTCATAAATTTTGGATTGTTTGGGTAAATCTTTTTTATTACATTTTTTGCAATAATTGTTCCATGGTTTGTCTTTGTTAATAATTGAACATATCACGGCGTAAAAAAAACATTCAAGTCCCTGCAAAATATATTATTATTTAGATTATTTATAAGATATTGAATATAATTATATTAATATTATCATAAAAAAGTATATATATCTGATTTTGTTTTTGAAATAATGACTTCAAACAAACCTTCAGTGCTTGCAAAAAATTTTTGGGTGATGAAAAAAAAATTTGTTCTTTTATCGACATCAAAAAAAAATTAACACTAAAATAAAACATTTGAACAAAATATTAGAATAAATAAATAAATAAATAAATATATATATATATATATATATATATAAAATTAAATACTAATATAAATAAATTATGATAAATTCTACACATAATACTTACTAATTATGAAACTCTTCCACAATTGAAATGCTTGGATTAATTTGCATTGAGGATACTAAACTTGTATTGAATTCAATATTATTTGTATTACGAATAAATTGAAGTAATTAATTAAGTTAAAACAATATTTTATAAATATAAAAATATGTCATAGACATATAAATAAATACTTTTGTAAAAGCAAACTTTTAATTTTGAGGATGCTATTATTGGTTGTGCTTTATCCTCATCAAACAAATTTTCTAGAATATAACCTTCATTGTCAGCATAATCTCTCCATAAAGTTAATGAGAATTTATTTAACCTATATATAGAAAAGAAATATAAAGTAACTATAATTAACATAAATATTGTTTATAAATATAAAGTAATTAAATAAATAAAATATGAGATTATTACTTAGTATCAACAATTATGATATCCCTTTTCCTTTTTTCTCCTTTTGTAGTGGTATATGCTAGTTTTACATGAACAACCATAGCTAAAATATCTAATAAGAAGAAAAAATTAGTTGCTATATTATAGCATAATATATAATTATAATATAAATATGGTAATATGTTATATACACATTTTTTTGTTTTCTTTAGCATATTCCTCTAGATCTTTAAATGATATAAACTTTAAATGATATAAAATTAGATAAAACTTTTTGAGAAATAATATATTGAAATTTTTATGTGGGCTAATATTAATTATGAGTTTATTTTAATTATTTATAAAATGGACTGAATAATATAGTTTATTGATTGGGGGTAAGCCCAATTAAAATGTGATCAATTGAATTATAGGCTTGTGATACCTTTTGTGAGCTAATATGGAAGACGGTCAGTGTAGCCTATTTTAACATTATTTTAACATGGATCTGTGATGGGTGGGTCTGTTAAAATTTATTATAAATAGGCTAGGTCCCCTCTCTTGCCTTCATAAAGAAAAACTCTAGCTGTGTAACCGTCTTTGAGAAGGTCAAGGAGAGAAAGACCTACATTTCTTTTTTTCAACCCTTTTGATATATTATTCTAGTGTTTGATTTCAGTGGTTATAATCATAGCTCAAAGCAATTTGGGATTTAACGCGCAAACAGGTACACAGTTTATTTCCGCTTAATTGTTAAAGTTGGTGTTCTAAATTTATGTACTAGATCCTGAATTAAAATTATTACATGTGGTATCAGAGCGTGTAGGTTATACATGATTTAGAACCCTAGATATGTTGTATTGTTAATAAAAAAAAAAAAGTCGCTTTAGTCTCATTGCCTCCCTCTCAATTGGTTAGTGCGTTCTATTAATGTTGCGGTGGTCGTAGGTTCGAAACCTGCAGTTGCTAATTGTTTAGTGAATTTTTTTTTTAAACCCCAAATCAAAACAACGTTGAACGTGGGGTTTGAACTCGTAACCACGGAGATGAGAGCCCTGCATTCCACCGCTGAGCTAGACAAGTTGTTCTGTAATTTTCTTATGCGGGCAAATATTTAGACAAACAAGTTTATATTCATGTTCATCATGGTATATTTATTTTATTTCAGTAAATATTAATATAATATATATATATAGGTGGTTTATATATAATTAATTGTCAGTTTATTATTTAGTAATATTAATTTTGTGATAAAAATAAATAAATAAACAATAAATATTTGTTTTGCACTTATATGAGATAATAATCATGTGATTAAAACTAAGATATATTGTGTTTGGTAACTTATATATTTTTGAAATATATATTTGTGTTTAGTATGTATTTTAAGTGAGCTATTATAAATCTCTAATTAAAAATAATTTTATGAGTTGATGTGTGTGTTACCACCAAAGTGAGACATCCATTGAAATTTATAGAGTTATTTTTAATTTTTGCGAAGAGATAATTCAAAATCAATGTATATAATAACCTACCCAAATGGGGTTATTAGATGCATTGATTTTGGGAGTGCTTGTTGGAATGAAGAGATAATTCCAAATTAATGTATGTAATAACCTGCCCAAATAGGGTTATTAGTGCATTGATTTTTGGAGATCTTATTGGGATGAAGCTATTTATACTTAGAGGTGCATTATTCTAGAGAGTTTGTCTGCCCAAAGAGGATAGATTTCTCGAAACTAGTGTGATCTCAATTGTGTGCTTCATAACTAGAAATTCTATTGCATGTGCATGTTCTGCCCAAAAGGGAATATGTAGTGATGCCAAAATTTTCTAGATTGTGTAAATCATAAATTTGATTTTTTGTACATAGCCCAATTCTAATACAAGCTTTTGTTTTATCACAGACAGTCTCTTTTAGTCTCAACAACAGTACTGTGACTGTAGAACTCTTGACTAGCACCAACTTTAAGAGGTGGAAAGATGACATTTTATTTGTCCTGGGAATGGGTGAGATTGATTATGCCCTTTATGAAGATGAGCCTGCTAAACTCACCAGTGAGAGTAATGTTGATGAAAAAGAACTGCATGTCAAATGTGAGAGATCAAATCGCCTCAGTCTAATGGCCATGAGGAAAACTATTCCTGAATACCTTAGGAGTAGTTTGTCCACTGATGTTACTGCCAAACCTTTTCTTACTACTGTAGAAGATAAATACTTTGTATCTGATAAGGCTGAGGCTGAGACGCTAATGAGTCAGTTAAACGGTATGAGATATAACCATAGTGGGAATGTGAGAGATTACATTATGAATATGGTTCACCTTCAAACCAAACTTAAAGGTCTTAAACTTGAGATTTCTGATGAATTTATTGTTCATCAAGCTTTAAACACCTTGCCTCCTGAATTCAGCTAGATTAAGACTGTCTATAACACTCAAAACACTGTCTGGACCATTAATAACCTTATAACTAAGTGTGATGCTGAAGAAAAGAAAATCATGAAAGAAAAGGTTGAGGTTGCTATGCTATTGACACATCCTAGGGCTGATCCTAAAAAGGATAAATATAAGTTTAAACCTAATTATTATGCTCCTAAAAGGAATCAAAATTTTAAATGGCATGGTAGGAATCAAACCAAGAAAAGGGGAGATTTTGGGAGTCTCCACAAAAGTAAGGTGAAATGTTTCTTTTGTCATGAAGAAGATCATATGAGAAAAGATTGCCATCAATTCACAGCTTGGCTAAAGAAGAAAGATGAATGTATTCCTTTGGTTTATGTTTGCTTTGAATCTTATATGGTTGATGTACCACCAAATTTTTGGTGGCTTGATAATGGTGCAACTATTCATGTTGCTCTGACCTTGCAGGGGTTCATAAGCAAATGAAAACCAAGTGAAAGGGAGTTCAAGCTTAAAGTTGGAAATAATTTGGAGATAGATGTTGAGCAAGTAGGAGTAGTTAGATTAGTCTTGGAATCTGGAGTTTGTTTAGTTTTGGAGAACACTTTTTATGTTTCATCTTTTAGGAGAAATTTGGTTTCTGTTTCTATTTTAGACAAGATTGGATATCATTTTACTATTGGTAATGAAAGAGCCAATATGTTTTTAGATTCCAAATTGATTGATGAATGTGTTTTGTTTGATAATTTATGTAGATTGTGTTTGGATAGTGTGAGAGATTGTGATGCCAATGTTGTGACCAAACGATACTTAATTAAAGAAAAATCTTTTTCATTATGGCATTAACATTTAGGTTATATATCTAAATAAAGAATTGGAAGCCTAGTAAAAGACGACATCCTTCCTTCTCTTAATTTTGAGGATCTAGATGTTTGTGTGGATTGTATAAGAGGTAAATTGACTAATAATAAAAAGAAAAGTGCTAATAGAAGTTCAGATATTTTAGAGATTATTCATACTGATATTAATGGACCTAATTCACCTACTATTTGTGGCAATAAATCTTTCATTACCTTTATTGATGATTTTTCCCGTTATGGTTATGTATACTTGATAAAGGAGAAATCTGATGTCATTGAGATGTTAAAATTTTCAAAACTGAAGTTGAGAAACAATTGGAAAAAGTCATTAAAATTGTGAGGTCTGATAGTGGGGGTGAATATTATGGCAAATATGATGGGACTGGTCAACATATGGGAGAGTTTGCCAAATATTTGCAAGAATGTGGAATAATTGCTCAATATACCATGTCTGGTAGTCCTGAATAAAATGATGTCGCTAAAAGGGTAATCGTACTTTGAAAGATATGATAAGGAGCATGATGTGTAGGTCTAACTTGTCTGAATTCTTATGGGATGAAGCTATTAAAATTGCTCTTTGTACTTTGAACCGTGTCCCTAGCAAATATGTACCTAAAATACCTTTCGAGTTATGGACTAGTAGATGACCTATTTGATCCATTTTCGTATTTGGGGTTGTCCTACTGAGGTTAGAATATATAATCCAAATGAGAAAAAGACTGACCCTAGAACTACCCGTTGTTACTTTATTGGGTACCTAGCCCATTCTAAACGATACAAGTTCTATTGTCCTGCATGTGACACAAGGATTGTAGAACCTTTGACTATGAAGTTTTTTGAGATGGATATTGCTGATCTAGACATTTCTCAATCTCCTGTTTATGGTGTACAAAATGAAATTGCAACCGTCCCTTTACCTTCATCATATGAAAGGATTATAAGGGTTCATGTTCAAGTAGGTGGTGGTGGTGAGGGTGCAATTGATCTTCCTCCTACTGTTGATAATCCTTTGGAGCCTGTTATAGCTAAACCATTACCTGTTAGAAGGTTTGTCAGAGCGAAAAGGTCAGCAATTTCAGATGATTATGAGGTCTATCTTGGTGAATGTGATTATAATATAGGTCATATTATTGATCTTGTATCTTATGATGAGGCTGTAAATAATGTTTGTTTTGAATTCTAGATTGATGCTATGAAAGATAAGATGACATCAATGAGTCATAACAGAGTTTGGGAACTAGTGGAACTTCCTTCTAATAATAAACCTATAGGTTGCAAATGAGTATTCAAGACCAACAAGGATTCTAAAGGAAAGGTTGAGAAGTTTAAAGCCAGATTAGTTGTTAAGGGATTTACACAGGGTGAAAGTGTTGATTATAATGAGACTTTTTCTCCTATTTTCTCTAAAGATTTCTTTAGAATAATTATGGCCTTGGTTGCTCATTTTGATTTAGAATTGCATCAAATGGATGTCAAGACGACATTCTTGAATGGTGATTTGGGTGAGAAAGTTTACAAGATGCAACCGGAGGGTTTTAAAGAAAGTGGTAAATAACACTTAGTTTGTAAGCTGAAAAAATCTATTTATGGTCTCAAACAAGCTTTGCGTCAATGTTATCTCAAATTTGATGAGATAGTTACTTCACTTGGTTTCATAGAAAGCAAGATAGATTAGTGCATTTACCATAAGATCAGTGAGAGTAAATTTATATTTCTTGTTTTTTATGTTGATATTTTATTGGCCAGTAATGACATGAGGATGATTTGTGAAACTAAACAGTTACTCTCTAGGACTTTTGATATGAAAGATCTTGGAGAGACATCTTTTGTCTAGGGTATTGAGATTTGTCGTGATCGATCCCATCATTTATTAGGTCTTTCTCAAAAGACATATATTGATTGTGTGCTCAGTAGATTCAATATGCAATCTTGCAAAAGTGGTGATACTCCTGTAGTGAAAGGAGATAAATTCAGTAAGGAGCGGTATCCTAAAACTGATATAGAAAGACAAACTATGATTAATATTCCTTATGCAAATGCAGTTGATAGCTTGATGTACACCCAGATATGTACAAGACCAGATATTGCATACATTGTCAGTATTCTTGGTCGATATCTTTCTAATCCTGGTTGAGATCATTGGGTAGCTGCTAAGAAGGTAATGAGATACTTGCAAAAAACAAAGGATTATATGTTGGTTTATAGGCGTGTGGATAATCTTGAAGTGGTAGGGTATTCAGACTTTGATTTTGCAGACTGTCGAGATGATATGAAATCCACTTCAGGTTATATTTTTATGCTTGTTGGTCATGCTGTTTCGTGGAAAAATGTAAAACAAACACTTACAACATCTTCTACTATGCAAGCTAAGTTTGTTGCATGTTATGGTGCTAGTACACAAGCTATATGGTTAAAGAATTTTATTTCTGGTTTGTTTGTGGTGGATTCTATTGCTAGGTCACTTCATATCTATTGTGATAATAATGTTATTGTGTTCTTCTCTAAGAACAATAAAAGTTCAAGTGGTTCTAAGCATATGAAGATTAAATATCTTACAAAAAGAGACTTAGTAAATTAAAGGAGACGTTGAGATTCAGTATGTTAGTACTAATTTAGTTTTAGTTGATACTCTAACCAAATGACTCAAACCTATAGTTTTCAAGAAATATGTTTGTGATATGGGTGTTGTGGAGTCTTTTGATGTGTTTGGTTAGTG
>CATIWR010205152.1:0-20453 GCA_949677035.1 Omphalea diandra | reverse complement strand
CTTGTGTCCTCACTATTCTTTCTTCTTCTCTTCATCTCTGTTTTAAATTTTTTATTCACCAATTCAACCCCCCTTCTTGGTGCCTAGGGACAACATAGCAATATGCATGTTAGAGGATGACGATATGACACTATACTTTTTTATAAGATCAATGAACTTTGCAAGGATATGATGATGAGATAATGGATCTGCTGAAAAAAATAAAATATCATCAATGTGAACTAAAGCACTATGAAGGATTGGCTCATAGATTCTGATAATTATTTTCTAGAATAAGGACGAAGCAACTTTGAGACTAAAAAGCATGACTGCCCATTGGTAATGCCTATTTGGAATACTAAAAGTTATCTTTGGTCGATCTTCTAAGTTTATTCTAAGCTGCCAAAAACCTATTTTGAGATCCAACTTTGAAAAGTATTTAGCTTGTGACAAAAGAGTAAACAATGAGGAAATCTTTGGTAAAGGAAATTTGTCATCTTTAAAAAATTATTTAAAGGTTGATAATCAAGGACCAATCTCTTTTTTCCTCAAACTTGCTCAAATCTTTTGTTGACATAAAAGGCTTGACAAGTCTAATTTGACTTGGTAGGCTCAATGATGTTTTGGGCTTGAGAAGTGAACATTTTTAGTAGGCTAGGCTTAGGTCATATGGGCTCATTCCAGGATGGGTTGCCTTGGTTGTGTTGACATCCTCACTTTGTTTAAAGGGTAAGCTTGATAAAAAAAAAAGTCTAAGTTGGTCCATAATGGGTTGGAGTGTTTGGACTTGAACTTTGTGTTACTGTTGGCACAATAATGGGCTTGGATATCTTGTTTTATCAAGTTGAATGGTGTTTGGGTTGACCGTATTTGGGCCATGAGCAGGGAGTTGATTGTGTATAAGGTTGAAAATAGGTTTTGAATTTGAGGAATATTGGAAGAACTCTAAGCTTGATGAGTTTCCAATAAAGATCAAATCCAATAACTAAGTCCTTATCAAGAAGGGTTAAACTAAGGAGTTTGGTTTGGATCTGACAATTAGGAAAGAACTTGATGGTGAGAGGTTGTGATCAAGCTTGTATACAAAATTTCACCATTATCTATTTAAAATACTTCTTGTATGGCTTCAATATCTGGCAAGCAAGACTTTAGGATTCATTATGGACAAATGAGCGCCAGTGTTTATGAATGTAAAACTTTAATTGGCTTAACATATTTTCCTAGATAAACATGAACATAAGCCAAAAGAACTAGTGTCCTGCTTCAATCTTCATTTGTTTTGCAAGGTCCATAAGATAAGAGGAAAGAGGAATCATGACACTTGATAGTGGAAGTGGAATTGTAGAATTGATCAAATGAAAATGTCTTTCATAATCTGTATGGTCCATTTCATCTTTTACGAAAGAAGAATCCTGAATTGCAAAAACTATTTCTAGCGAGGGATCTTCATCAATAGAGAAAAGAGACTTTTTGTCTGCATCACTAGGATCTACCGCTATAGAGATTTGTATATGTTGAATCATCTTGTTGCATGTTTAGGCTTATTTGGACAAATCTTTGCATAATGTCCTTTCTTCCTACATAGGTAACATTTGTTAGACTTTCTTTTTTACCTGTACTTCTTTTCCCTAAACAAACACCATTTCTTCTTAAAGGACCTCTTAGAGCCTTTTCCTATCATCTTGAAGTAATGCTTCTTCTTCTTTGGAGGGCATTAACAGTTTTTTGAGTCACCACTGCATTTGATAAACAAATTTGGTTTCTTGTATAAAACTTTCAGGGAAGGATCTTTTTGTCTATTCAACATTTGAACAATAAGTTTCTTGTGCTCACATAGTCTTTCTAATGCTTACAACATGATTTGATAAAGTTCTCCTATTGATAAGTCTTTAATAAATTTCTCCTTTTATTGAATTATGCTTTGCATAGATTTCGCCATATACTTAGGAAAAGAAGTAATAAAGCTTGTTTTAGATATGTATTAGCCCTTTTGATAAGTTGATAGAACTTCTTAGACATTCTCTGAAAATAAAGATCCAAATCATTCTTCAACAAAGAACAACACCTCATATTAAAGTACTCCTTATGAGTTGTCTCCATGTGATCTTAAACTTTTCCTAGAAATTCATGATAAATATATACTAGAAACTCTGTAGCATTGCTACTTTGAATAAACTTGAGTTTGGTATATTTATCCACTGCTACTTTGAGCAAACTTAAGTTTGGTATATTCATCTATCGCCATATACCAATCTTGGAGTGGGCCTATAAGCCTTGTCACAAATTCTTCTAAGACCTTTTTGAGATTCATGTCAGGCTTCTACATCTAAGTATCAATCCATGCTCTAAATTTTTAAATTTTGTCTCTATAAAGGATTAGAGAAATATCGTTAAGAATGAACAATTATCCTTCAGTTGGAGGAATATAAGGCCTACTTATTGAGGTTGATTCTTCTATTGGTTATGTCGATGGATCAATAGTATATGAGGAATTATTCATTAACCTCTCATTAGAAGGTGGATTTACCATAAATTGAATAAGTAATTCTGAAACTTCTTTACCATTTCCTTCAAATAAATCAGATTCTTTTGATGATTCAAAAGCTGAAGATTCTGACAAGTCACTATACTGGGAGTAGGAATTAACTATTAAAAAGGATTAAATTAAGGTTGTGGCTTTTTCTAGATATTGGGTTATTTGGTTGATCATCATAGCTCTTAGAGGTTCATATGGTTTGGTGGATGGTTTCTCAATGGATTCAGTAGAGGAAGGTGTAACATCCCCATCCATATTTATTGGCATTATCACATGAATATATTCATTGCATAAATGATTTGAAACCACACATGAATATAGGCATTGGATAAGTGGTCATTTAGACATGTGAATTGGATAAACACGACGATGACACTTGCACCATTGCATTTGGGACACTTAAACATATATGTAATGTTTGTATAGTTGCATGGAAGATTATCTTATGTTGTGTGCATGTTATATTATCATAAATAATGGTATTAGAGAGCTTATTCAAAAGTACAAGGAGCATTTAGGAATTAAGAGATGGATGGAGGTGCTTAAGGAGTGAAGAAAATGGACTAAAAAAGGAAAGTGAACTTTTAACCAATAGGAATGAAACACCATGATTTTGTCTTATAGCAATAGCCTTACAAGTGGAATTTTTAACCCTTTAGGATCAGAATTAAGGGGTTAGACGTGTGGTACAATAGAAGAAAGAGAGAGCTAAGGAAGAAAGAAAGAAAGAAAGAAGAAGAAGAAGAAGAAGAACAAGAAGAAGAACAAGAACAAGAGGAAGAAGCGTGAGCTGCCTAGGAAAAAATCTTAAGGTTTTCTAATTCTGAGATAATAGGTAAGTTAATTTATCTTCTCCCCACATGAAATTAACCTCTCATGACATGTTAATCACACATAATTAGTGAGAATTATGGAGTAATTGAGGTAGAGCTCTTGGATGAAAGTTGAAATTCAAGAGAACAAGAGCTGATTGTGTTGGATTTTGTACCCATGATTTCATATCCCTAAAAAAGGAATTAAGGAAAGTATAAAATATGAAAGTTGTGGATTTATCCCTCATCTAAATTTAGATGAAATATTTTTGCTTGATTTGGTATGTGTGAAGAGTTATGGCTCCTTCATTAGGGCTGGGTCACAACCAACTGAAATCACTTAGTCTTTCTATTTTCTTATATTTTGATGGCTTTATGTTTTGATTTTGACAAAGTTTAAAACATGAAATTTTTAGCTTTATATCTCCTCTAAATACTTGTAAAGCAATTTTGATTGATTTTTTGTGTGGAAAGAGATATTGCTTATTGATTGGGATTGACCCTGTACTCGGATGAAACCTCACCTTTCTATTAATTTTGTTTTCCAAGAATTTGATAGCCATAGATTACGAATTTGGTGATTAAACTTGAAAGTTGTATATTCATATATTACCTACATGACTATAAAATATTTTTTCCAAATCCAACATGATTGTTGAGATATTGTCCCTTCATCATGACTATTTGTCAATATGTTACAAACCTATTCACCCTGAGATTAGTCCTTTATTTTAGTGACCTTATAGACTGAATTAGGCAACGAGTAAAACATAAAAAATGTTTATTTATATGTTTTGTAACTTATGGTATATTATTATTGCAATTGAATTTGTAAAATTTGAGATACACCTAAGAATATAAGACCTACTCAGACTGAGATGACATTGCAACAGGGCAAAATTTAAAAATTCACCACATTTTATGGGTATCTGATACTAGCTTGAAATTTGAATATGTTGTATCATTATGTGTCTAGTTTATTTTAAAAAAAGGATCAAGTTGTTTGGATAAGTATATCTAGAGTTATTGCTGTGAGAGTGTAGCAAGCTCAGGCTGCCATGTAAGGAAAAATATGCATAAACACTAGGTCCACTTGTATGGATCATGCCATAGTTGCATACCAAGTATTCATAATCATTTTTTCATACTTATAGACATGTATATATCAAATGTTGGGATCTCAAAACTTTGAAGAAGCCCTAGAAAGAGAACTAAACCTACTATAAAGGATGGTCACATCAAAAGGTGAGTAAAAACTATAATTAGATTCAATGTGTGTGTGTGATAATTTTATGATATGATTATATTCTATTACATGTATATATGATTGAATTGTTACATTTTACATGTGAATATAAGTCAAGTGAGAATCATATGCTCTTAATGATTACTTAGTATACCATTTGTGAATGAGCACTTGCATATGGAACTAAAAGGGTGTTGTGACCGGCTTGTCAAATACTTGCAAATCACATGGAAGATGGACTAATAGGTCCCATTGGCACATGTTATTGATCAAATGAATCACTTGTTATATGTTGGCCAATAAAATCAAATGTCACTTGAATCACATGAATTCCCGGGAGCAGTGTTTGCTTTGCATGGTCATGACAAAAATTAATCTATTGCACTTGCACTTGCACTTGCATAGTCAAATGTTATACTTGTAATGTATCATGATGATATTTGATTATTAGCTTTGACATAAGAATCTTATTATTATTTTTATTCATTGAGTCGCGACTCACCAAATCGCAATTATATTTTTCAAATACCGAAGAATAGAGATTGGACACGTTGGTGCTTAAAGTTTTGTATTAAGACACATGGACCACATGTCGTTGGCTGAATTCCAACTCTCTCTCTCTCTCTCCTTGTGTCATGTACATACATTTAGATAGGAACTAGTTATGGTCACTAGTCTAGAACATTTGTTAACATATATGTACATTAAATACATGTTAGATTATGTGTGTATAATGAATAAAACCTTTATGCATATGTATTTTGGACATGAATGCTATGAGTTTTGTAAATAAAAATGATCATTACAGAAGGCAACTGCACAAAGGTGTCTTTTGGTTTAGGAGAAAGGTTAGGATTTATGGAAAATTTTCTTGACTTTAATTTTTTGTGAAAAGTTCATTAGAAAGTCCTAGTTATTCTAACTGTGTAGTGGTAAGTGTATAAAAAGGCGCAGGAACAGGTTGGTATGGTTTATATATTAAGGAATGTATATCAAAAAGATCAAAAGGTGTAGGATTTGGTTAAGGTAGGTATGGTTTCCTTTTCATATCATTCTCAATTCGAGAAAGTTGGTCATTTAACCTTTGAATTTTAACAGCTTTTTTATTGATGTCAGCAAAGTAAACCTTTGGCTTAATCATCCTTATTATCTCTTACTGTCTTTCTTCAATTTCAGACTGAAATCTTAGCATAAAAGACTTTACATCCTTCTGATGTCTTGATAGTCTAATATCCATCTAATGCATTTAACTAGAAACTTGTTCACTTTAGTTTCTATCTTTTTCAGTAAACAATTTTGTGCCTATGCATTCTTTAATTGCTAATTGAGCACTGCATCTGCAAGTGTGATTTGAAGAGGCTATCCTTTAGAATATACTCCAGTAGGATTATTTATGGTTGTCATACTCCTTACTTAGGTTGTTGGGTTTGTTTAGTCCATGAGTGATGGAAACTCTTCCTTATAAGTTATAGAGAAAGGTGATTGGTACATATATATTTAAGAAATAAACTGTATTGGTGGTGGAATGGGAGAAAGAATGAATTCTTTCTTAACCCATTTGAGAGCTTATTTATAGCAAGATAATGGTGGTTTAGTGTTAGGTTTTAAAGGTTTAGTACTGGGTAGTGTTTTTAAAGTTGGGGGGTAGAGATGGAAAGGTTGGTTTGGTAAGAGTGTATTGACTAGATCCATACTAGACAAGAAAATCATACGTTCTTGAAGATTCTCCAAGGAGTCCTATAGAAGGATCACCATCTTCATATCTTTTGTTAAAATCTGTCTCAGAATAATGCCTTTTCTTTTTCTTCCTTTTGCCTTTTTTAGTTTATCATCTTTATCCAGATCATAGCAGTAATCATCACGATAACAAGTATTAAAATAACAATATCCATCTTTTTTATAGGCATAAACTAGCATCTTATCTGGCCTGAAGTGGGCAATAAAAACATCGTCCTTTAGTTCATAGGGAGTCATCATGAACTGAGTAAAGAAAACTGAGGGTGTAGACGAGAAGAGAGAAAAAAAAAAAAACTTCTCAAATATGGTTTTTATAGTACCATCAGCTTTTCTGTGAAAGACTAGTTTTGTTTAACTGAACTGTCTAAGTGTTCTTATGGAACTTTTCATAGCTTGTGGCCCATTTCTTCAATAATAACTGGAGAAGTTCTTTCTTAGAAATTTTTTTTGGAATATGAATGCATGTTAGAGTATTCTGTGTATCCGCAACTATGAGTAGAGCATTATTTGAGTGTGGAAGAGATAAATCCAGTGGATGATTCTGAATCTTATAGATCATTTGGTAATAATGAGTAGTTACTGTAGCAGAGACTACATGAGGGGCTCTAATGATATGGATTTGCACTTTCAGTATATAAAGCACATGAGGATCTGGCAAATCTAGGTTAAAGTTTGGATAAAAGGTAAACATTATAGATCCAGCATTCAGAAAGGTTTCTACCATTCCAATGATTGCATGTTGGTATTATAAGTACCTCATATCTAGAAGAGCAATTCTAGCAAACATTGGTAAACCTTTTCTGCCATGATAAGAAAGAGCTATCCTGATAGCAGTGTGTATGCTTATGATGTCCATTGATGCAAGAATTTTATAGAAATTTCCAAACATGCAAACCATTCTTCTTTAGAAGCTTGTATTATACACTGATAAAAGCTTAAGGATTGAACATACTCTTTTATTGGTTTGGTAGGTTGTTCGATCAAGGTTCTAATAGAATGAAGTTTATCTTACTGGAATAAGATCTTTTGAAAGTGGGTGGAGGTGGTAAGGCAATAGTTAAAGGAATGGAGGGTGTATGTTGAAATGGAAAGAATGGTTCAGTAAATATACCTTCATTGTTGACCATATAAAAGGAGATAAAAACCTGATTCCAGATTTCTTATCTAGACCTCAAACCCACCACTCATCTCCTCCTTATGACTTCATCTTCTTCAGTACCATAATGATACTTGAAAATAGAGGCCCTTCTTAAAGTTTCGCTCCTAACCACATATACCAAACTCACTGAACTTGCTAAAAGAAAAATCTTTTCCTAACAGTCTTTCCTCATAAGACAATTTGGACCAACTTACCTCGATATCCTTGGTTACCCATTCTTAAAGGTTATACCTTCTTAGGTTTTTCCGTAGAAATAGGTTGTTACTAGAAATGGCTGAAAGAACTTCTTTGTCTCATATGATATCTTTGTCATCTATATACCATAACTGCAGAAATCATACCTTATCATTTATCTCACAAAAATAAAGGAACTACACAGGATCAATCCTCATATGACAACCTTATTAGAATGGTTTCAGCCTTTGGATTAATGGATCTCATTTTGTGGTGCAAGTTTTAAACATTATGGTCCAAAGTTTGCTCTTAGAAAAAGAGTCATTCTTACATTTCATCATCCTTGTTTTCTCAACCACTTAAGATTCAGACCCATGCTAATATTTCAATTTTATGGAGAAAATTAGTTTTCACTCTGCAACCAAGATGTGTTTGATCATCACCATGAATTCAAAGAATTACATAAACACATGTGCCAACATAACAAAGTTGTCCTAAAAGAAATATGGCCTTCATTGTCAAGAGATGCTCATTGGGATTTTCTTCCTTCTGATTATCACAAAGGGTTAATGGCAAATAGAAGATCATGGTATGGGTTATTACCCCAACCATGTCTCCCAAGTGATGTGGCTGACAAGAACTACATTCCACAACTAGATTCTCAGGATCTTTATGCATGCTATACAGAGTATAAAGAACCAGACCCCACAAAAAAAGATTCCATTAGCAGTGAGACTCAGATTACTAAAGCATGAACAAGTCACCATCATATGAGCCCATTATCAAGTAAAGACAACATCCAATGTTGGATTATCACATGTAAAATAAGTGTAGTGTGTTCTAACTATAAAAAGTGGTTTGCTAGTGTGATCGTAAAGCATGAGTGTCGGCTTTACTTTAGCTTTTCTTTTACAAATAAGATTCAATCTTATCTTTGCTTTTCTTTGTATTCAAAGCTCTCCATATAAAGAGCTTAGTGTGTATTTTTTGAGGCAGAGAACCTTAAACAGACACTACCTTTCAACACTTAAAATTAAAATTTTAAGCATTTATTTTTTAAAAACTTGTTTAATAACTTTCTTTATCTATTACTTAAAAAGTTTAGTTCAGTTAGAATTTTCTTAAAATAATAAGTTAAAATTTTTAATTTAAAATTATCACTTAAAATGCCCAACTAATAGATATTAAAATACTTTCATCAACATGACCCATATATCCTTAACAAATCAAGAAATTCTCCTTTTAAAAACAAACACTTTCTTTTGTATATTATTCATATCTTTAAAGATACACTTACTCCTACAAGATATCAATAATTAAATTAATTTTTTAATGATTGAATTAATTTTTGTAAAATATTAGATTAATATGACAAGGATAAATCATTTAATAATTTTAAATAATTATAATTATCAATCAAATTAATTAGATTCAATATTTAATTTTTAGTTCATAATAAATAACTATAAAATTAATAACTTTCAACATTTAAATTGTTTAGTACTTAAAATTAAATTCTTAAATTTCAATACTTAATTTTCAGTTAAACACTATCTAAGTGTTACATTGAATAAAGTAAAATACGTAGAAATTATTTTCTCTTACATTCTCTACTTACTTTTTTATATTCTTTCTCTTTATTTACAATAAAATATAATATTATGCATGTATATAATATTTAAATTTATATACAAAGTCTATAAAATATCAAAAATCTAATAAAAATAAAAAATTATTAAAATCAAAATCATCAAATCAATTTTGATAAGTCAATTTTGACTTCTTTTAGTTTTTTCTCAACCCCTACATAACGTTGTAGTTTCATTATTGTTGTTTGTTATTATTATTATTATTATTTAGGGAAAGGTACAAATAAGCTCTTAATGTTTGGGGTGAAGGTCAAATAGTTCCTAAATTAAAATTGTGGCCAAATAACAGTGAGAAGCATGTTATTAGTGATATTTAGAGCTTTAACAGACGAAATAGATAAACGTTCATTAGAACCTTTATGTCTTCTGATAAAAAAAAAATCTAAGACAAGGATCCTTTATGCTAATCAATGATAGACCTTCATCTTCTTAACCTCACCAACAATGGTTTTTTGGATCCCTATAGGACTTTTTACATACATTGCTGAAAAAAAATGCATCCTTTTCAACAAACTCAAAGGCAAAAAATTAGTTCATGCTTATCTCCTCAATTCCCACTTCAAATGTAACGACCATGTTCATTTAAAAATCATGGCATCCATGTCCGAAAATACATATGCATAAAAGTATTATTCATCATACATACACAATCCAACATATATCTAATATATATATATGTTAACTAATAGTTAAGGCTAGTGACTATAAACTGGTTCCTATCTAGATGTATGTACATGACATAAGGAGAGAGAGTTGAAATTCAGCCAGTGACCTGTGGCTGATGAGTCTCTAAGCAAAAGTTTTGCACCAAGATATCCAAACACTATGCTTTAGTATATGAAAAAAACATAATTGTGATTTAGTGAGTCGTGACTTAATGAATAAAAACAATAATCAGATTCTTATGACACAATGTACAATCAAATATCATCAGGATACATTACAAATATAACAATTAATTATGCAAGTACAAGTGCAAGTGCAACAAATTGATTTTTGTCGTGACGTTGTAAGGCAAACACTACTCCCGGGAATTCATGTGATTCAAGTGACATTTGATTTTGGTAGTCAGCATATAACAAGTGAATCATTGATCAATAACATGTGTTACTGGGACATATTAGTCCATCTTCCACGTGATTTGCATGTGTTTGACAAGCCGATCACAACGTCCTTTTAGTTTTATATGCAAGTGTTCATAACAATGGTATACCAAGTAATCATTAAAAGCATATAATTCTCACTTAACTTGTATTCATATGTAAAATGTAACAATTCAATCACATATACATGTAATAGAATATAATCATATTATAAAATTATCACACATATACATTAGAATCTAATTACGATTTTTACTCAGCTTTCGATGTGACCAACCTTTATGGTAGGTTTGGTTCTCTCTCTAGGGCTCTTCAAAGTGTTGAGATCCTAAAATTTGATACATACATGGTTATAAGTATGTCAAAATGATTATGAATGCTTGGTATGCAACTATGGCATGATCCATGCAAGTGGACCTAGTGTTTATGCATATTTTCCTTATATGGAAGCCTTAGCTTGCTACACTCTCACAGTAATAACTCTAGATATACTTATCTAAATGACTTCATTCTTTTTTTTTGAATAAACTAGACACATAATCATACAACATACTCAAATATTAGATTAATATAAGACATATAGAAAATGTGGTGAATTTTTTTAATTTGCCCTGTTTCAATATCATCTCAGTCTGAGTAGGTCTTACATTCTTAGGTATATCTTAAATTGCATAAATCCAATTGCAAAAATGATCTACCAAAAGTTACAAAACACATAAAGGAATATTTTTCATGTTTTACTCATTGTCTAATTCAGCCTATAAAGTCACCAAAACAAATGATCAATATCAGGGCGAACAGGTTTTCAACATGGTGATAATCAATCATGATAAAGGGGTAATATCTTAACAACCATGCTAAATTTGGTAAAAATATTTTACAGGTATGTAGATCATACATAAATATAAAACTTTCAAGTTTAACACATTACTATATTCCAAATCTATGACTATTAAATTCTTGGAAAACAGAATTAAAAGACAGGTGAGGTTTCATCCAGGTACAGGATCAGTCACAATCAATGAGTCATATCTCTTTCCACATAACAAATCAATCTAAACTGCTTTACAGGTGCTTATAGCAGATATAAACCTATAAATTTTATATTTTACACTTTGTCAACATCAGAACATAAAGCCATCAAAATATAAGAAAATAGAAAGACTGAGGTGATTTTAGTTAGTTGTGAACCAGCCCTAATGAAGGAGCCATAACTCCTCACACGCACCAAATCAAGCAAAACTGTTTTATATGAATTTAGATGGGGCATAAAGCTACAACTTTCATATTTTACACTTTCCCTAATTCTTCTTATAGGATTATGAAATCATGGGTACAAAATTCTATTCTAATAATAAAACCAACACAATCAGCTCTTATTCTCTTGAATTTCAAATTCCATCCAAAAGTTCTACCTCAAATACTCCATAATTTTCACTAACCATACATGATTAACATGTTATGAGGTGTTAATTTCATTTGAGAAGAAGATAAATTAACTTACCTATTTTCCCAGAACCAGCAAACTATAGGCTTCCTTTTTAGGTAGCTTACTCTTCTCCCTCTCCTTCTTCTTCTTCTTTTTCTTCTTATTTCCTTTCTTTCTTCCTTAGCTTTCTCTTTCTTCTATTGTACTTCACATCTAAGCTCTGTATTCTAATCCTAAAAGGGTTAAAAATTTCATTTGTAAACCTAGTGTAACAAGATAAAATCATGGTGTTGCATTCCTATTGGTTGGAAGTTCACTTTCCTTTTTTAGTACCTCTTTTTCATTCCTTAAGCACCTCCATCCATCCCCTAATCCCTAGATACTTCTTATATTTTTAAATAAGCTCTATAATACCATTATTTATGATGTTATAACATGCACATAACATAAGATAATTTGTCATACAACTACACAAATATTACATATATGTTCAAGTGTCCCAAATGCAATGGTGCATGTGTCATCGTCGTGCTTATTCAATTCACGTGTATAAATGATCATTTATCCAATGCATATGTTCATGTGAGATTTCAAATCATTTATGCAATGAATATGTTCATGAGATAATGTCAATGAATATGGATGGAGATGTTACATTTCTTCCCTTCTTATGAAGAATTTCATCCTCAAAATTCAATACCTGTAAATAAATGTGGATATTGTTGTTTCATGTTCTCTTCAGTTTCCCATGTAGCCTCTTATTGTGAATGGTTTCACCATATCAGCACAACTAAAGGCATTTCTCGATTTCGTAACTGTTTTGTCTTATAACCAATGATTTCCGCTGGTTCTTCAATGTAACTTACACCATCTGCAATTGTTATTGTTGGATCCCTAAGTATATGAGTAGGATCAGACCGATACTTTCTTAGCATAGTCACATGGAATACGTCATGAATCTGAGCCATCTCAAGTGGTAGTGCTAGCCTGTAATCTAATGGACCGATTCTTTCTAAGAATTCATAGGGTCCTATGTATTGAAGACTTAGTTTCCTCTTCTTGCCAAATTGAATTATTCCTTTCCATGGTGAAACTCAAAGGAACACTTTATCCCCCACCTCTTATTTCATTTCTCTTATATGTTGATCTGCATAGCTCTTTTGCCTATCTTGTGCTGCTTTAAGTTTGCTCTTGATTACCTTCACTTTGTCCATTGTGTTTTGCACTAGTTCTGGCCCTTCTAAAACATGCATCCCTTCTTCATCCCAGTAGATAGGACATTTTCTTCCATATATAATGCTTCATATGGTGCCATCTGTATACTATTGTGATAATGATTATTATAAACAAATTCAATCAAGGAAATATATTCGTCCCATGCACCTTTGAACTCTATCACACAAGCTCAAAACATGTATTCAAGTGTCTGAATTGTTTTTTATGATTGTCCATTTGTTTGAGGATGAAAAGCGGCACTAAAACTCAACTTGGTACCCAAAGTTGGGTGCAAAGTTTATTGATTTTTATGGAAACACATTATTAGTTTGTATGCATTTATTTATTATTATATTTATAATTTATTTATTGTTATATTATATTATATTACTATTTTATTATTATTATTATTACTACTATATATTATATAAAAAATATTATATTAAATTAATATAATAAATTTACTATTAATATAATTATAATACAGTAGCATTATGATGCGAAAAAAGTTTTTGATAGGTTGGTGAAACCAAATATTATTTCTTGGAATTCTATGCTTCTTGGGCATGCACAACATGGACTTGGAAAGAAAACTTTGCAAAGGTAACTTTGCAAAAGTTTAAATAGATGTTGAGGATTAGAATTGCACCTAATGATATAACTTTGCAAAACATTTGACTGCTTGTAGTCACGTGGGGCTTTTAGATGAAGGACTTCATTTTTTTTTTAGAGAAAACCACAACAATGAAATTATTTTATTGAATTGGAAACAAATGACGTACATCATTGTCAACTATCAAACCTACATCATTAGGGATTAGGGGTGAGTAAAAATCGAACTGTACCGAAAAAATTGATCAAATCGAGTTGGTTTGGTTCAATTTGATTTGATCATTGGATAAAATTGGTGCGATTTGGTTTTAATTTTAAAAAATTTAGTTTTTGATTTTTGGTTCGGTTTCTTAGATAAAAAAATCGAATAAAATAAAATTATTAATAAATTAAACTAATTTGAATCGAATCATATTTAAAATATATGTAATTTAGTCAAATTGAACTAAATTGATTGAACTTTTATAAATTCGGTTCGATTTATGTGCATATAAATTTTAGTTTAATTAGTTGGGTTAATTCAAATTTGCCAAAAATTTTCGTTTGATTCGATTTTAAATATATAAAATTCAATTTATTCAATATTGATAAAAAAAATGAACTGAATTAACTAAATTGACCGTTTGCTCATCCTTCCTAAGGACGTCCTTCAACCAAACAAAAACAACGTCCACCTCTTCAGAATAGTGAACTAAAAAATAAGCAGCCCAATTTACTTCTGTTCTTGTGAACTTGACCTCGATAAGCCCCATTGCAACAACCACATCAACTGTATCCTATATTGTCTGCTCCCAAAAATATATGAAACTCCTTTACTAGAAATCCCATCCACCAAAATTTTACAATCATTCTTAACACAAAGTCCACCCACACAAGAGTCCCAAGCAACTTACCCACCAAAATTTTACAATCACTCTCGACACAAAATCCACCCACACAAGGGTCCCAAGCGACTTACAATGCCCATTGCAAAGCATAGCCTTCAACCACAGTACTGTTCATCATTTAGTTTATCCATTTTGCTCCTGCAATAATAACAACACCAATGACATTCCTATTAATAAAGCCCATCTCCACCGTCCCATTCAAATATATCACTGCATCTGTGTTCAATTTCAACATATCCTGCACAGGGGCACACCATCGAGGACTTCAGTCAACTTGATCTAGGTTGGACTATTCTACATGACTAGTACTACCACTTTCTTGAGGATTTAATTATTTCAACCTAATGAGAAAATATAAGGTAGAATGTAAGGATTCTAATGTGCATTTATCAATTTCATCTATTGAGGAATTAAATATTGTCAATAACATACTTCTCATAGTTATTTGGCCAAAATTTTAGTTTATGAGCTTCTTTGCCCCCCACTCCAAATATTAGGATATTAGGGGATTTATTGTATTCATGATGTTTATTAATTGTTAGACCCGGTCAAAACTCCCCAACCGCAGCCACAGCAACAACCAGACTCTTTACGACACCCGTCAACATCATCATCTCCAATCGCCCTTCCAAACAGTTACCTCACAGCCCGTTAGTCTGTCTACGTAACCACCCCCCTATTTGAAAACGAAAACAAGAAAACGACCACAAACAATCTCTGGATTTCGGAAATGAAATCAATTCTGTCTCGAAGGATCTCAAGGTCGTCGTCAAAGTCCGTAAGCAATCAAAAACACCACGTCGTCGACTCCGGCGAGTTGTGGGCTGAGTCGGACCCAGTGGATGGGTGGGCCAGCATGTTGCCTGAATTGCTGGGGGAGATAATAAAACGAGTGGAGGAGAGCGAGGATCGGTGGCCTCAACGCCAAAATGTCGTCGCATGTGCTTGTGTTTGTAAAAAATGGAGAGAGGTCACTAAGGGTATCGTTAAGTCAACTCTTAACACAAGCAAGATCACTTTCCCCTCTTGCCTTAAACAGGTCATTTTTTTTAAATTTTCGTATTTTGTTATGATTATAGACTCTTTAGGTCTCCTTTGATTTTGAATGTTGAAATCTTTAGGGTTTGGATTAATTTCTTGTTTTATCTTTTTTGGGAATTTTGTTTTGTTAAGTTAGCGGTTTGGATTAATTAATTTTGTCAGTAATGCATGATATATGAACCGGAATTTGTTCTTATTTTGATTTTTTTTTTTCACAACTAAGCTGTAAATTTATTTTGTCAGTAAAGCATGATATATGAACCTCAATTTATTCTTATTTTTTTTTCAATTAAGCTGTTATTTTACATTTATGTGAATATCTACTTGATCGTCTGATTAGGTTACTCAATTGGGCTTATGAGGTTTGAATTGATATCTACAATTTTATTTCTCAAGTTTTGGAGCCTTTTTTGTAACTTATTGGCCATCTTCAACAAAATTGAGTTCAAATGATGTCCCCATATCCACTGTTATATTGCATGGCATGAACTGCCCAGAAACACCTAGAAAATTTTCTCACATTTAGGAACCTACTTTTGCCTGAACTTAAGTGGATATGTCTACGTTAAAACTTAAATCATAATATTATTGAAATTTTAGAGAGTTGGGAATATTGAAGTTATGGTTTCCATTGTTTGAATATAGAATTAAGTTGTGCCTGCATAAATTAACCGAGCTGTATTTTATTGTGAGGAAATAGTTTTTTTGTACAATTGAAGCTTTTAAATTAAAACTGTAGTAATATATATCTTTTTCCTTCTCTTGATGCTATCATTTTCTTTCCAAGTTTATTTCTGTGCTAAATGAAAATTTTTAGCAATTACCTGCTTAAATTGCTTTTGGATTGTTTATTTAGCTTCTTGATTATTTCTGTGACTCACTGCAATTGTTGGTCAAATATGTCTAAAAATATATGGTCCTTTTGTTTTTAATTTTAATGCAGCCTGGTCCGTTTGATTTACCCCATCAATGTCTTATTAAACGGAATAAGAAGACTTCAACGTTTTACCTCTATCTTGCTTTTACTCCCTGTAAGTAGTCATTGGTGAACTTGATTTTAGAACCAAAAAAGGAACATAGAAGCTTATGTCTCTTCTTTGGAGGACTTGTTTGACTAGGCATTTGATGTAAACTTGCTATTGCCAAAACTGAAAGAGAAATGATTCATTTATTCAAACCTTTATATTGACTTTTATCCATGTGATATTGTTGTCCCTAGGCACCAAGAAGGGGGGTTGAATTGGTGTATAAAAATTTCAACAACAAGGAAAAGGGGAAGAAGAAAGAGTAAAAGGGAGACAACCGATTTATAGTGGTTCGGGTATAATTGACCGTACGTCCTCTCCTTAATTAATCAATTGGGTATTTCACTATCTCAATGGTGTTTTCAAGTTCACATCCAACTTGTACAACTTGTGTTTTGATGGCTAACATACAACCTTACAACAATGTGTTTTTAGGCTAAGACACAACCTCACTCAAGTATTTCACTAGGCTCACACTTAAACCTTTCTTGAAGTGTTTTTACAGGCTAACACTACAACCTTTCAACTTGGTGTTTAATGTTCACACCTAACAATTACAATTTCATAAAGAAAATGAAGAAAATGAGTAGCAAAGATTGAGAGCTTTAATCACTTGTAATAAATTCCTTAGCAACCTTATTCATGACTGTTTGGTGGTGTATTTATAGCCAAACTTCACCAAAGAGACGTTGCAGATCATAGCTCATCAAATCTTTGAGACATGCTAGAGACATTCTGCATTAAATGCTTGGCAGGGTGAAATCGCGGTCGTTACTACCATTTCGCGATCGCGAAATCCAAATTCTTCAAGGGAAACCCCGTTTGTGTCTAACGACTAGTCCATGTGGCAGCTTCTTATTAGTTCACTAGGAAAATATAGCCGTTGTCTTTTACCTACTTTCAGAAGTCGCGGTCGCGAGTTTTCTTGTGCAGGCTGCGACAAAAGACGCAAATCCGTCTGTCAAAGTGGTCATCTTTCTTCCTTAGGATTCATGGTCGCTACCAACAAGATGCCTCCGCGAATTTTGACTTCCAACAGTCTTCTAGGACACTTGTCCAGCTGTGGTTGTGGACTTGCTTCCTTCTTGAGTTACTTTGAAATTCGCAGTCGAATTCGTTTGTCACATTTTGGCTTCTTCTTTTTCATAGGTTGTGGTTGAGAATGGCTCCGCGATTTCACCTGCTTGAATTTCAACATGCCTTAACATGAGTCGCGGTCGCGAATCCTAGATTACGGTCGCGATTTACATGTCACTTTGGAGTTTATCAACTCCTTTCATTTCTTCTTGAAAGATTTATTTATTTCTGCAAACTCAACACTTATTTGAAATATTAGTGATGATCAATCTAGTTTGTCAAGAGCAAAAGAGGTTCTAGAGTTGGGATTAACTATCTTAGTCCAACAATCTCCCCTTTTTAATTTTGACAACCTAAAACCAAAGTGAAAAATAAGTGCAAAAAAGTAAAATTGAATCATAACTTAGCAAAGATGTCTAAGTGTAAAATAACTTAGCAAAAACTTTCTAAGTGTAAAGTTAATTTGCTCCCTAATAGTTGCTTAATTTGCTCCCCCTCAACTTATGCACTTGCTCACTTACTCCCCCTTAAATAGTTATCTCTAATTTTTCACTTGAATCTTATCTTATTTTATCTCCCCTTTTGGCAAGATCAAAAAGATTAGATAAGACCAAAAATAAGTAAAGGGAAAATTAAGCATAAGTAGGAACAAGAAGCAAAATTATATAAGGAACAAACATTGAGATCACAAAGAGATGCAAAAAAGAAACAAACTTTTATATATATACTAAGTATGAGATCACAAGTTTGATTACAAAAGGTAAACAAAAAAAAAATAAAGTACTAAAAGAAACCTAAAAACTAAAAAGCTGTAGAATCACTATCATATCCAGATGAGTCTTCCGCAGTCTCTTGGAGGCTACCTTCAGCCTTATCTCCATCTTCCACACCTTGATCCCCATCTTGAGGATCGTCAAAATCCGTAAAGTCGGGGAGATGGCATGGAGGAATTCCGAGCTTTTCCTAAAGATCCACCATGTCGCTGTGGAGGTTGGAGAGGAATAGTGATCGTCTCTTCATCATTCACATAAGCTTATCAAGCTTGCTGTTGATGGTGGAGAGCGATACTTTTGTCTTTGGCTTCGGTGGAGGAGGAGCAAAAGAAGCCGAAGAAGGAACCTCTTCAAGGTGGAGGCGCTTCCTCGTGGATGCGTGAGAGCTCTCCTGTCGCTGTGCACCATACGCGCCAAATAGATAGGCGTAGGAGTCAGGATGTATTGCCTTGGCATTGACAGGGTAGGTAAGCTTCAAAAAGTTTTGTGAAGGCAGATACTTCTTGGTGAGAAGCTTTTCCTTCTCCTCGTCGAGAGCGCCGACAAAGCGATAAATCGCGGTGACATGCGACGGAAGCAAGAACTGACTCTTAGGCTTGAATCAATTGATCCACTAGATACCTGTCAGTCTGGATAGGCTTGTTTTTGACTAAGCAGAACAAAAAAGCAAGGTCTTTCTGCGATATTTTTGTTCCCATTGCCCCTTGCGTTAATGGAGAACATGATTATTCGGTGGAGAATCCAGAATGGCAGTGTCTTTATATGTTTTGCCAAGAAAGATCGAGGGTCGTGCTTGGCCTCTATCGAGATCTCCGCCCAAAATTCTGAGTAAATGACATCGAGAGCAGCAATAACGAAAGGAATGTGCTCATCGATTTGAAGAGTGAAGAGGCTGGACAACTGCTCGAATGTAATGAAGTAAGGATCACCGAAAGCCCAAAACGTCATCCTATATTGCCCTGCAGGAGACACTATTTTTCGGCTCAATTGAACCGTGCACATAAACTCCCAAATGATTTCTTCGTATCCGGGTTCCGCAAGAAAAATAAAGTCATTTCAGCTTAGATTGGATAGGAATGCTCGGATTTCGTTAGCAAGGCTAAGAGACTTGAGCAGAAATGAAAAGGGAATTTTATTTGAGAGGATGGTTTTGGAGAGATTGGCTTTGTACCTCTCCTTTTCCTCGCGAGTAACTCCCTTCATGTTGAGGAGAGGAGGGGCAGAGGGTTGTGCAATTCCCTTGCCCTTGTCGGCTCTGGAGACTTTCTTTGGTGCTATGACAGATGCTTGAGAGAAAGAGGAGAGATTTGAGAGATTAGGAGATTTAGAAGTTGGTAGATTGAAGTTGTGATGAAATCACTATTTAAGTGGGTATTTATAGGGTTCAAAGGGTGTAAAAACGGTAACAAATGGCTAGAAATGGATTAAATGAAGGGTTGACAACGGTTGGCAATCAAATCTCATAAATATGAGTCGATTACTATAATTCGCGTCCACAATTTCCTCAGTCGCGATCGCGAATTCCGAAAAATGTGAGTAATAGACAATTTCCTCGCAAATGCGCGCTGCAACGGTCAGACTTTTGAAAAACCGACAAAATTCGCGGTGGAAAAAGATTTTCGCGATCGCGAATTGACATTTGACAGCCGGTAAAGTTGACTTGTAATTCACGACCGTGAAGAATGAATAGCGATCGCAAATTGTGAGTCATCAAGGATAAGAATGAAAATCTTGAAAAAACATGTGATCTCCTAAAAACAAATAATAAAACCTTCCATATCATCAATCAAACATATCACACACATATATCACACTAGATCAAACAAGAATTTTCACTTGAGGGAGCTTCCATCAAACATTCTCAACTCTCTCTTAATGAAGTGCATCTTTTCTTCATTTAGAGGTTTAGTGAAAATATCTGCAAGTTGATGATTAATGTTGATGAATTCTAACACAATATCACATTTTTGCACATGATCTCTAAGAAAGTGATGCCTAA
>CATIWR010205140.1:0-27662 GCA_949677035.1 Omphalea diandra | reverse complement strand
TATATATATATATATATATATATGGAGATCAAGATATTAGCAAACCTTTGCAAGATCCATTACAAGAAATTGGAGGTTCAATGACAAGGACAAGAACTAAAAGAATGAAAAAAAGTTTTGCAATGATTGATCATGGAATTGCAAGAGCAAAATAGAGGATCTTCTTTGAGTCAAAATCAAGTCCTTTGTAATTTAATTGCATGGAAGGAAGCTCAAGAAGAAATCTACAAGTCAAAAGAAACTTAATCGGACACAAAGACATGGAGCACGACCATGCGAACAACCATGTTTCAAAGAGACCAAATTGGGTAGAAAGTTGGCGCACAACCATACATCGAAGGCGAATAACCAATATCAAGATATGTGCACAACCGTGCGTCTCGAGCAACAATTCAAATTCTTGTTTTTATAAGCTATTTTTGAGTTGTTTTGTTTCCTTTTTAGTAGGTATCTTGTCAAGAAAATATTTCCTATTTAGATATGACTTTGTTTAGAATATAAGTCTTTTTCAAGGAAGGTTTGTCAGATTCTATAGAAGCCGTAGCCTTGTATTACGAAAATAATTAATCTTTAAGCAATATTATTGAGTTTTGACAAGTTTATGCTTTGCTTTCTTGTGTTTTTAGTTGAATATAAAATTAGATTTATCAAAAGAGTGATCAACCTTTGTGTCATCTTCAAGATTGAGATTTTAAGGATTTAGTTTCCTTAAAGTTCTAATTTTTTTATCGACAACTTGTTTTTCTAAACTTTCTTGGGAAAAGTAACAATTCATATAAAAAAATTCTTAAGGTGGATCTTTTAGCAGGTTCCTTATCAATTGGTGTCAGAGCTCAGATTTTAGAAACAAGTTACGTGTCCTTTATTATCATTTGTTTTCTTTGTTTCCATTTTTCTTAATCTTTTTCTTCTAGTTTTATTTTCATCTATCTACCTCTTTGTATTTCTTTATTTCTTTTTTTGTGATAGCATGTTAATCAAAGTGTACGCCATTGATTTCAAATTACTGGTGTTGGGTTTCAATATACATATTTGAAGTTTATAATTTGAACTCAAAAGTATCGGTTTGATCTTTTATTTTAAAAAAAAAAGTGAATTTATAAAAAAAGAAAAGAAAAGAAATTGAAAAAAAGATAAACAATTGCAATATTCATATCCCAAACAAAAAGGGATTTTATTTTAATTTATTTTGGGAACAATTGAGTTCCTTGTGTCTTTTTAAACAAGTTGTTTTCTTTGTGTCTTTGATTCATTGTGTTCTAGTTACTTCTTTCATATGTCCTTTGTCTTTTTTTTTTTTGAGTTTTCATATTTCTTGGTTCTTTGATCATGTTTTCTTGAGATGCCATTTTTGCCTTAACTAAATCTTTAAAATACTGATTTTTGAAGTTGCTACTTGAAATTTGTTGATTTTGATTCTTTTAAGAACATAAAGAAGTCTAGCTTGAGAGGTAAAAGGAAAAAGTAGTGAGATCATTAGAGGGTGAAAGCCTATATTGTGTGAAACATGAATTATTATCAACTTTCGAGTGCAAACACGTAAGAGAGTGTGTGAGAAATAATTTTCTTTTATTACTAACAAATTTTTATAAATTAAAACATGAGTGTTGGAAGAGAATCACAAGATAGTGACATGAAATTATTCATGAAGGCTGTTGTTGATCAATTTCAAAAGTTGAATGTAAGGTTGGATGACATACAATCCCATCAAACTTTAAATTCTCTAGGCGATATGTGATCGTGGAGGAGAAAGAAGATGACTCAGATTAGAAGGAATCAATATCTAACAAAGACAAGAAAGCTACTTGCAAAAGAGATAGCAACCTAAGTAGCATCAAAATGAAAATCCCTACCTTTCAAGGTAAATTATCTAGATTTATACCTAAAGTGGGAATGAAAGGTTGAGTATGTGTTCGATTGTCATGAGTACTTTGAGGAGAAAAAGGTACAATTGGCAACTATGGAATTCACTGATTATGCAAGCTTATGGTGAGATCAATTTGTGATCAATAGGATAAGGCATGGAGAAAGACCTATCCAAACACAGAGAGGACATAAAATTGGCTTTACATAAAAGGTTTGTCCCCGATCATTACTATCATGATTTACATAGAAAATTACAAAGTTTGGTGCAAGGATATAATAGTGTAAAAGACTACTATAAGGAGATGGAGATAGCCATGATAAAGGCTAATGTAAAGAAGGATCATAAGGCTACTATGGCAACATTCATTGAAGGCTTGACTAAGGAGATTATCAACATTGTTGAGTTATAACACTATGTGGAGATGGAGGAACTCTTACACAAAACCATTAAGATGGAAAAGCAACTCAAATTTAGAAGGGCTAAGTCTAGTTCTTCATGAAGGACTAATTGGAAGGACCATAAACCATTACCAAGCTAAAGAAGGAGGCAAAGCTAAAAGATTCATTTACTACTCCAAAAGGTAAAATCGAAATCAAAACTCCTTCTAAATCACGTGATGTGAAGTGTTTTAGGTACCAAGGGATTAGACATATTGCCTCGCAATGCCCAAATAGAAGGACCATGATCTTGTTAGACAGTGGTGATGTTGAGAGTGTTAGCTCAAGCGATGATGAAATGCCACCATTAGAGGATTGTATGAAGTTTGAAGGTTCCATTCATGGTGAGATGTTAGTAGTAAGGAGAGCATTGAATGCCCAACCCAAGGATGTTGATGAGGAGTAATGTGAGCAAATTTTTCATACTAGATGTCATGTGAAAGAAAAGGTATATACTTTGGTAATAGATGGGGGTAGTTGTACCAATGTTGCTAATACATTATTGGTAAAAAAGTTAGATTTGCATGCCATGAAACATCTTGAAACATACAAATTCACTTGGCTTAGTGATTGTAGAGAAGTAAGAGTTAATAAACAGGTGTTAGTCTCTTTTACCATTGGTAAATATGATAATGAAGTTTTGTGTGACGTTGTCCTAATGCATGCAGGACATATTTTGCTTGGTTAACCATAACAATTTGATAGGAGGGTCACACATGATAGGTATAAAAATCGTTATTCTTTTATACTTAATAAACGTTGTTTTGTACTAACTCTTCTCAAACCTTTGCGAGCTTATGAGGACCAATTAAGAATAGCAAAAGAGTACAAAATGAGAGAAGATCAAAATAGTGAGAAAGAGGAAAAGAAAGTAAATAGTGAGGAAGAGGAAAAGAAAGTAAGTATAAAAAAAAAAGAAAAAAGTGAAGGTGAGAAAGATAGAAAAGTTAAAAAAAAAAATGCACAAAAGAGAGAAAGAAGTGAGAAAAAGACCATGATTGTAAAAAAGAGTGAGATTAAGATTGTTTTGAGCACTAAGCAATAACCACTTGAACTCATGTATAAGGATGTTTATCTTTCTTCTAATGACTTTAACCCATATTTGCCTAGTGTTATGGTGTTTTTATTATAGGATTTTAAGGATCTTTTTCCTGAAAAGACTCCTTAAGGATTACCTCCCTTAAGAGGTATTGAACGATAAATCAATTTTTTCCTAGTTTAACCATTCCTAACTGACTGACTTATAGAGCTAATCTCGAGAAAACCAAAGAGATCCAAAGGCCAATGGATGACTTGGTATAAAAAGGATTTATGAGAGAAAGTCTTAGTCCTTGTTCGGTTCCTGTCATTCTAGTTCTGAAGAAAGATGGAACATGACGCATGCATATGGATTGTCAAGCCATCAACAAGATAATAATAAAGTATAGACATCCTATCCCTAGGTTAGATGATATGCTTAATGAGTTACATGGCTCTTGTTTGTTTTCTAAAATTGATTTGAAAAGTGGCTATTATCAAATTTGCATGAAAGAGAGAGACATAAGTGGAAAGCTACATTAAAAATTAAATATGGATTGTATGAGTGGGAGTAATGCCATTTGGTTTAACGAATGCACCTAGTACATTTATAAAGTTAATGAATCATGTTTTGCATTCTTTCATAGGAAAATTTATGGTAGTTTACTTTGATGATATTTTGATTTATATTATGACCTTGGATGAGCATGTGAAACACTTACGTGATGTGTTTAGTGTGTCGAAAGTAAAGTAACTGTACTTTAATTTTAAGAAGTGCATATTTTGCATGGAATTTGTTATGTTTCTTCGATTTGTTGTTAGTTTGCAAGGTGTTAGTGTTGATGAAAAAAAGGTAAATATAAAAAGAGAATGGCTTACTCCTAAGAATGGGAATGAGGTAAGAAGTTTTCATTGTTTAGCAACTTTCTATTGAAGGTTTATTAAAGAGTCTAGTACCATTGCTTCACCTTTGAATGAATTTGTTAAAAAATATATTATTTTTAAATGAGATGACGTGCATGAGCAACCTTTTAATGTTTTAAAGGAAAAATTGACTAATGCACATTTATTGTGTTTTCCTAACTTTGATAATGCTTTTGAAGTAGAATGTGATGCATTCGGGGTTGGAATAAGAGTTGTTTTGATGCAAGATCCCAAACCAATTGCTTATTTTAATGAAAAGCTTAGAGAGGTGACATTGAATTATCCTACTTATGACAAAGAGCCCTACGCATTGGTGAGAACTGTTTAAACATGATAACATTATTTATGGCCAAGGGAATTCATCATTCATTCTGATCATGAGAGTCTAAAGTTCTTAAAATCCCAATGTAAGCTTAATAAGAGACATGTTAAATGGTTGGAGTTTATTGCAACATTTCCTTATGTAATCAAATACAAGCATGGAAAGGATATTATTGTAGTTGATGCATTGTCTAGGAGGTACATATTGCTCATTTCTTTGCAAACTAAATTACTTGGTTTTGATTTGCTTAAAGATTTGTATGCTAATGATGTTGATTTTGGCCAAGTATGTGATGCATATGCCAGGAGTGGAATTTAAGATTTTTATAGGCATGACAAATTCTTGTTTAAAAAAGACAAATTGTGTGTGCCTATTTCTTCCATTCTTGAATTACTTATTAGGGAAACTCATAAGGGAGGTTTAATGAGACATTTTGATGTGTAAAAGACTTTAGACATATTGCATGAACATTTTTATTAGCATAATATAAGGCATGGTGTACAATCTATTTGTGACAAATGCATTACATATAGGCACACAAAATCTAAAGTTAAGCCATATGGTTTGTATACCCTTTTACCCATGCCTAACTAACCTTGGATTGATTTTTCCATGGATTTTTCTTAGGTTTACCAAGATCTCAAAGTGGTAATGATAGCATATTTGTTATTATTGCTAGGTTTAGTAAATTGACTTATTTCATTGCATGTTCTAAAATCAATGATGCAACACATGTTGTTGATTTATTCTTTAAAGAGGTGGTTTGTTTGCATGAAATGCCTACGACCATTATTAGTGATAAAGATGTTAAGTTCTTAAGTAATTTTTAGCGCAATTTGTGGAGTAATTTAGGAATTAAACTCTTATTTTCTACTGTTGCACATCCACAAATAAATAGGCAAACTGAAGTAGTTAATATGACACTTGCTACTTTGTTACGCATTATCATTCAAAAGAACTTGAAACATTAGGAGATGTGTTTGCCACATGTTGAGTTTGCATACAATTGGGTTCATTCTACTACTTTTTCTCCTTTTGAAATTCTTTATGGCTTTAATCCTTTAACTCCTTTGGATATTTTACCTTTGCCTACTAATGAGTGTGCTAATCTTGATGGTAAGCAACAGGTAGATTTTTTGAAGGATCTACATGCCAAGGTTCCAGCTAACATTGAAAAAAGGAATAAACAATATGCCAAACAAGCTAATAAGGGGCGAGTGATTGTTGTCATTGAACATGGAGATATGATTTGGGTACATATGCATAAGGAGAGATTTCCTATACAAAGAAAATCCAAGTTGCAACCAATAGGAGATGGACCTTTTCAAGTTTTGGATAGGATCAATGATAACACCTACAAGCTTGATTTGCTAACCAACTATGGTAATGTTAGTGTTACGTATAACTTTAGTGATTTATCTTTGTTTGATATATGTAATTCAAGGACGAATCTTTTCAAAGAGGGAGGGAATGATGAAGATCAAGGTATTAGCAAACCTTCCCAAGATCCATTACAAGGAATTGGTGGTCCAATGGCAAAGGCAAAAACTTAATGAATGAAAGAAACTTTCCAGGGATTGATCATGGAATTGCAAAAGCAAAATAGAGGATTTTCTTCTAGTCAAAATCAAGTCTTTTGTATTTTAATTGCGTAAGAGCAAGGTCAAGAAGAAAGCTACAAGTCAAAAGAAACTTATTTGGGGGGCAAAAACATGAAGCATGACCATATGCACAACCATGCTTTGAATAGACCAAATTGGGCAAAAGGTTGGTGCATGGCCATGCGCATAGCCGTGCATCAATGATGAGTGACAAAATATTGGGCAGAAAGTTGGTGCATGGCCATGTGCACTGCAGTGCATCGAAGGAGAATAACCAGTAACATGATCGCGCACTCGCACAACCATGCGTACAACCGTGCGTCTTAAGTGAAAATTTGAACTATTGTTTTTATTCGCTGTTTTTGATTTTTTTTTGTTTTCTTTTTAATAGGTATCTTGTCTAGAATATATTTCCTACTTAGATATGACTTTGTTTAGGAATATAAGTCCTTTTCAAGGAAGGAAACTTCTCTTTGTTAGGCTCTATATAATTCATAGCCTTGTATTACAATAATAATTAATCTTTAATCAATATTATTGAGTTTTGACAAGTTTATACTTTGTTTTCTTGTGTTCTTGGTAGAATATAAAATTAGACTTATCAAAGGAGTGTTCAACCTTTGTGGCGTCTTCAAGATTGAGGTTTTAAGGATTTAGTTTCCTTAGGGTTTAATCTTTTGATCAACAACTTGTTTTCTAAACTTTCTTAAGGAAAGTAACAATTCATATAAGGAGTTTTTAGGGCGAGTCTCCTAGCAGGTTCCTTATCATATGAGTAATTAGCTCGGTGATGTGTCTCTTCTAATTTTAAAACAAATTTCGTGCTAAAATTGATGATAATTTTGTTAAAATAATTTACTCTTTTACTAAACACAAGATGATATAAAATATTTAATTAGATGTAAAATATTTACTTAGACTAAATAAACGTGTTAAAATGAAAATTATTTAAAATTTTAACATTGATATTTAAATTATTCATCTAACTATATCTATTTATTTGGTGTATTTTTAATAGAAATATCATAAAATTATCTAATGAAATAAAAATAATCATTGTTTCTAAATCAAATTGGAATTGAATTAGTGGGCTATTCTGATTTTTGGTTTGTTCAATTCAACTGGTACAATTAGTCTGGTTCGATAGTTAAAAAAATAGTATGATATGATAAAATAATGAAAACATATTTTTAATATTCAAACTTTGAGTTAAAGTGTAATTTTAAAATTTTTTAAATTTTTTTAGAAAATTACGTAGTTTTAGGTTGAACTAATCAAATTTTCGGTTTGACTAATTTTTTAATGATAAAATTTTAAATTAACCATTTTTTGTTCTCTAATTGAAGTGAATCATCGATTGGTTCTTGATTTTACAAGTATGATTCGATTCTAAAAATATCAAAAGGTTTGAACTTTTTTTTTTTTTTTATGTCATTAGGCCATTTTAAAACTTAAAATGCTATAATTATTAACCTGTATTTATAAAATTTTATAATCCTTTTTAGTTAATGTTAATTAGTATATATATCAATACAATTTTAGCTATTAAAATATTCTATGTATAATTTTTATGAAACTTATACATAATAATTTAAAATTGATTATTTTTATATAAGTAATTAAAATATCATAGTTTGTAGTTAGTTATTAAATAATAAAACATTAAAAACAATAATTGGGTAGGAATAATTTTAACATATCTTTAATTATTACTACAACAGTTTATAAAAAGCCTCAAATATGACCTAATGAAAATCGTAGCTAATTAGAGTTATATTCACTATCAATTATTCGCTTGTATGATTTACCAATTAGTTATATATTCGTTGTTAGTGAGAAACCTTTATTAGCTACTGTTATACCAAACACTCCATTAATTTTATGAGTTTTTTTATTTAAAATATGATTTATCTTTTATCAAATTAAACGTTGAGTTATATATTATGTGTTAGTTTAAATCATACTAATTATTTAGGATTAATTCAAAATATATGCTATATTTAAAAATATTGCTTATCTTATTATTTATATTTTTCAAATAAATTTTATACTTTGAATCATAAATTTACTGTATAATATTAATTTGGAAATTCTAAATAATGAAGATTCATATATCAAAATAATTTGTGAATTGTTTATCTAAAATATACTTCTTCTTTTTTTTTTTTTTTTTTATCAAATTAAGCATAGAGTTATTCATGAATTTTAACTTTATGTGTTATTCATGCTAGTTATTTAGGATTAATTTACATTATTTACTATATTTCCAATTTTTTTAAAAAGGAAATTATTATTAATTTATTATTTTTGAATTAGATTTATAACTTCAATACAAACTAATGAATCATAAATATGTTAATTATAATATTAATATGGAAATTTTATTAAAAAAATTAATTTTTATAAGTGATTAAGAAATTTAATCCATAGCATCAATGAAATGTGAATTGGTGTGCCTACTATTGGGTAAAAACACTTAAATACCATACAAATAGAAATGTTTCGACATGTTAACTTAAGAACATAGTTTTCATTTTACATATATACCCATTTTTATAATATATTATACATAAGTAGTGATTACAATTTTTAATTTGATTTGAATTTTAAAAAAAGTAATTTAATTTTAACACAAAATCGAAAAAGACTTAAAATGAGTCAAAATTTTAAGGGATCCTAATCTATAGACAAGTTCAAATTGATCTAACCCTAATCTAATTAAAATTATCTAAATTTAATCTTTTCTGAATTTTTAAAACTAAAATTTATTGAATAAAAATAGTTTTAAAATTAAATTTAGTTAAATAATAATTAAAAGAAAATCATAATTTAAAATAAAAGGTCGAAGCTATGTTCAGAGGACCTATGGTGCCTGGTATCTTTTTTATCAAACTCTCAAACTCAAATATTTAATTGAGTGAAGATGGATTGAACCCTCAAGATATAGTTGGATTAAACATTCTTTCGTCCAAATTGTTATCTTGATCGAAATTGGATGGAAACTCCCACGTTTGATTTTAGGGACTGCATCATTACGAGACTCCAAAGCCTCAGGTCTCTTGATGACCCAAAAATACATATAAAATTTTACTTGTTCGAATAACCCCAAGCTCAAAATAGGCAATGTTTTTAGAATCGAACTAGGGCAACTAGTCGGACCAATAAAACTAACTAGTCAATGGTCCAGCTCAATTCAATATAAAGAACCAGTCATGACCCTTTAAATCAAATTTATTGAAATCAAACATCCAAAACAAAAAGCTCTATAAATAAACCCACAGATTTGTTGAAGTTAAACAACTAAGAAAAGAAACAACCTCTGTAAATAAACTCAAATCTCTACCACAACGTATGAGCCCACCTCTTCTCCTTTCTCCTCCACATGACACTTTCTTCCTCCTTCCTCATTCTCATAAGATTTTCTTTGCTTCATCTAATGCGTCATCAATGAGCTTATATTTAAAGATTTTGGCTTTAAGTCTCTTTTTGGGGCCGACCCACCCAAACTCATCTACCTCTATGAGATTTGTCACCAACAATATGGGTTGGTTTTGAAGGTGCAGAGTCTAGCTTGATGGTAGAGCAATTTTTGCATGTGAAGCGAGCTGATGTTGCTAAAAGAATTACGATGGATAGAAGGTTGATTTAACTTCAAGCTTTTGATTATGGAAAGATTTTTTTCTTGTGCTTAATTTTTGCTTTTCTGGGTTTGAGATTATGGAAAAAAATTTTCTTTTACTTAATTTTTGCTGTTTGGATTTAAGATTATGGAAAGATATTTTCTTTTGCTTAATTTTTGGGCCTGAGATTTAGTTTGTTTGCTGTGAAATGATCTTTCACTTTTGCAAAATATTATTATATTGTATTATTTTTTCATTGAATTGGACCAGCCAGTTAAATTGATTGACTGGTCAAATCAAAGATCTATTTATTGACTGGTTTGATTTTCAATCTGATTTTAAAAACATTGATAACAGGCAGTCCATTTTGTCTTTTACACAGTCCATTTTGTCTTTTATGTTCATGGGAGGAAGAAACTATTAACCACTTTTTTTTTTATTCTCATTCTAAAGGCCCTTGGCTATTTTTAATATTAGATATATTCCAATCCCAATTGATTTTGTTTCTTTTCAACAATGGCGGAAAACTATGGTAGGTTTATCATGGTAGGGAATTGTCAGGGCAATTAGCTATTTTTTGTTATATGATTTGGACAAATACAAATAAATTTTAGTTTGAGGGGATACAATAAGATGATAACTTAGCTTTTTCAATATTTTGTTGATTTTAAGGATGCATAGTATAGCTCTATGCTACATTTAGTAGTGAATTATAAATAGTTTACTGCTCAATGGTGTTCTCCTAATAGAGATTTTAATAAATTTAACTCTAATTATTCTTATTTTCCTTAAATCAAGGTCAGTTTAGGAATTATTTGTCATGATAAGGAAAGATGGTTGCTGAATAGAATTGAAAGTGCAAGGCTAATTCTACACCGACATGAGAAACAAATGCATTTAAGGTAGGCTAAGTGGGCCCTCCAACTTAGGAGATCTCCTATCTTTAGCTTCATAAGCTTCATAATGTAGCTAAATTGACTCTAAAATACAGTTTTACAGTAAATTTACTTCAATCAATTACACCATTTTTAACTCTAAAAAGAAAACTCTCCACATATTCCTTCTTATAACTCATTTAATATTTCTTTTTATTAATATTATATTATTCATACATTTTACATGTTATTCCTATATTTTATTTCACACTTATGATTATATACCCATATATTAATTTTTAATAAATATTATATGCCATATATAATATCATAAAATATAATATGTTTATAAAATAAAATAAACTTTATAATAAATACTTATCATAATATACCATATTTATTTGTAATATATTTATCATAATATACCATAAAATATAATATATTTATAAAATACAATAAATACTTATCATAATAAGAAAAACTGCCATTGTGAACAGTGCTACACCATATTTGATGTAGAGTTGTTCAATTAGTCTAAAATCTAGCTGATTGGAGTGAAACGATGCACAACCCACTCCAAATTTGAAGTGGTTGTAGATGTCCTTATCATACCTAATTGTACTTTTGAAACAGACTTTATGATCTTGTATCAAGCTTTAATTGCTATAAATATGGAGATTGAATGTAATTAATTTAATTTTCAATTAAACTTAGAATTTTTTTTTTTCAATTTTTAGAAAATTTTTCAATTTTCAACTTTTTTTTGAGGAAATAAATAGCTTCTTAACTTGGCAAAGAACATAAAAGTGCCTTGTTAAAAATCTCAAGGGGAGAAACTCAATGGGAAAAACCCCCCATTGAGGAAAAAAGAGTACATCCAAGATGAAGAGCAATTACAAGCCAAAAAAAACTCAAAGAATATTATAAACAAGAAGGTCATGAAGCCAAGAAGGGCCTTCATCCTCTAATCAAACCACCTCAGAATCACGGTCTAAACTTGCCTGGGCTAAACTATCAACCACCTTATTCATCTCTCTAGGAATCCATCTAAAACCTCTAGCATCACACATGCCCATTAGCCCCTTAATATCCTCAATACTTAGACCACCTCATACCTAATCTCTTCATACAGAACCAAAGAAATGGCTTCCCTAGAGTTAGACTCAACTTCAATATCCATCAAACCACAATCCACCGCAAAGCACAACCCCTCTCTAATAGTAGCAAGCTTCATAACTAAAGTAAAGATAGGATTGGAGAATGCAGTAACTCGAGCTACCATGCAAACTTTAATTTGGTCTCAGATCACCACACCTATTCCAGCTCAAATGCCCTAGGATAAAGAACCATCGATATTGAGAGTGTAAAGTGCAATTGAGGATGGCGTCTAAGAAGTAGAAGCACTTGGAGTGGCACCTAATTGATGTTGAGAATGATTCTTGGTCTTACTAAACTCCTCATGAAGATCAACAACCTTACTATTCACATCACGAACATTACGAGATTGCCCCTGATGTATTGTATCATTCTTAACGTTCCATAGCAACCATCATATAAAGCAAAAACTTCCAACTCAACTTGATCCAAGCTATTCTGTGCTAACATCGTTATACCCATGAATTCACAAAGTCCAACCCCACAAATCTGCTGCATAAGGACTGTGAGTCCATGCTTTCTTAGATGTTAAGCATGTGAATAACGCATGAATAATAGTTTCACCTTGAGCACCATATCTTAGGCATGAATATGTAATTGGTACATGGTGAGATAATAGATTAACACGTGTAGGAATAATGTTCAAGCAGGCTCTTAATACTAAAATCTTGAGTTTAGATGATAATGTCAGTTTCTAAACTCTAACCCACCATTTTTGTAAAACCAATAAAGACGATTTGAGACTTGATGTTATTGTGCTCTAGGCTAAACAATAACCACTTTTAACAATATAGATACCATACTTATTAAAAAGCCAAACTACACCATCTTGCCTAAGAAACCGAGGTCTCAAAATGTTTAAGATGATTTCAGTTTCTAACACAAGGAAGTGTTGTTCAAACACTTTCTTATTCCATCAACCATTTGATAATAGCAAGGATGACACTAATAAGTCTAGTGGAAGAGAATGTGGCAAATTAACTTTGAAGTTGTATGGTGTCGGCATCCAACAATCTTCATATATACGCATAGTACTACTATCCTTAACCTATGACCTTAGGCCTTTTTGGAGAAGCTCCCTACCCTACAAAACACTTCGCCATATATAAGAAGCATCAGGCCCGATGAAGAAACTATGAGGTTGGGAAATACTTTCCTTTTAGGACCCAAGCAACAAGAGATTAAGGTTGAGTGAAATTTTTCCACGCTTGCTTCACACGCATGACCTGATTGAAGATTTTCAAACTCCTTAATCCCATACGACCAACATATTTTGATTGGCAGAGGAAGGACGAAGATTTATAATGAATTTATTATTGTCATCCTTGCTGTCCCACCAAAAGTTTGCACATATACACTTAATGTCCATTAACACTACCTCAAAAATTTTAAAACAAGTCATGGCATCGGTTGGGATAGGTTGAAACACTGATTTAATTAAACATTCCCTCCTACTAATTAAAAATAATTTGGAACTTTATCTACGAAGACAGTTTTCCATACTGTCCTGTAAATACCCGAATTGCATTCGCTTATTGCGCATGGTGATAGCAGTCATTTTAATATATATTTTAGACGAAAAATTAAGAGTTTTCTTATTTTTATAGTGTTTTTATTTTGGAATAAGTTAATTTTTTGTCTTTTTTGCATAGGAATGTCTTAAAAATGAACTAATTGTAATTTTCAGCAATGTTGCATGGGCTACTGTGTGGCCCATGCAAAGACACAAAGCTTACCAGTCAGCAAAGCAGAATTGCCTAAGCAATTAAGTACATGGGTTGTTGTATGAGTCATGTAAAATATCAGATCCAAAATTGAGAAATGGTAATAGGCTACCTTTTTAAGGTAATAAAGACTTAATATGGATAGATATTTTTAGGTAGAAAAAGAGCATATTTTTAGGAGAGAAAAGTGGATCCAAAATTTTCACCAAATAAAAAGAAGATTTTGCAAAGATTGGAGAGATTCTCTTTTAGTGTTTTCATTGTTTTTGTTAAGAAGACTTTTCTTTAGAAGTTCTTCTACTCAATTCAATGGATTCTTTCTTCTTTGCTTTTTTTTTTTCCCCCTTCTTTTATGATGAACTAATTCTTTAATTTTAGGGCTTAGGTTCAAAGCCTAATAATCATTTCATGAATCTATGAAGTGATTTTTGTTTCAATTGTGTTGGGTGTCTTAATTTAATATGTTTGAGCTAAATTGATCTTGTATGTATGAACAACCACATATGTCTAATGTTTAGAGTTAGTCTTAGCATATTAAACTAAGAGATTGAGACCACGAAAGTAGGCTTGACTTCCATAGATATTTGAAGATTATTCATGAAGCTTAATGCATTGTTATGAATTTTACGACCATGAGAGTAGACATAATTTCAGTAAAAATAGACTTAATTTGCTTGAGAGAGATTATTGGGTAAATTAGGAAAATCTATCTTCAAGCATAAGTTAATGTCAATTGAAACAATTCTTTTGACATATTTATGAAATGGTATTGTGGTGTAGTCGAATTTCTTAGAAATCATTATCATAAGAGTTTCTTTTAATTTAATTTCAGTTTTGTTTAATTATTTTTGCAATTTTAATTTTTGTTTATTACTCTCTTATTAGTTCGATTGCTAGATAATAAGAAAATTAAGACTTGGTTGGTACTTATGTAAAACAATCCTCGTAAAAACTCTCTACTTATCATTGTGTTACTTAAATAATTTATGCACTTGCAAGAGTTTCATACGTAACACATGAAAAACGTAGGGAGCCATAAATAAATTATGTGACATGCCACCATTGGTATACCGAACAAAGATCTGATTTCTTCAATAACCTATGCTGATGTATTTAGGCTAAACACCAAAGCATATTTATTAAAGTTAATGGCTTTTCCTGATACTTCTTCAAACACTTTTAGGACCCTTTTTAGAGTGGACACTCAGTTCTAGAAGCTCTACAAAACACTAGACTATCATTTGTCAAAAATAAGTGAGAAATGGTCGGGCTAGATCGGGATACTTTAACTCCATATAGTGAATTACTATTGATCACCGAGGTCAGCATGGCTGATAGCCTCTGTGCACATATGAGGAACAAATAAGGGGAGACAAAGGATCTCTTTGATATATTCCTTTAGTGGGAATAATGTTGCCACTTACTTGGCTATTATACAAAACTGAGTAGGATACAAAGCAAATACATCTCATGACACATGCACACACTTCTCGTGAAATTTCATCCTCTAAAGCATGCTTTCCAAGAATAACCATCCAATATGTCGTAGGCCTTACTCATATCAATTTTAAGTGAAAGAAAACCCTTATAACTGCCTTTATGATTCTGCAATTAATGTATGCTCTCAAAACCCAATAGAACGTTATCAGTTATGAGGCGCCCTAAAAAAAAAAACAAATTGAACTTTATCAATCATCTTATTAAGAACTCACCTAAACTAATTTGTAGTAGCCTTCGAGATGATTTTATAGCGAACATTGCATAAGCTGATGGGTCTAAAGTCTTTCCAATTATGAGCACTTTTGATCTTCGGGATAAGAGTAATTAGTGAAGAGTTTACCTCATAAAACAGTCTACCATTGTTTAATACCTCTAAGCTATCATGGATTATGTCTTTGCCAAACAAATGCCAATATTTTTAATAGAATAAAAGCTGGCAAGTCATCTTTACCTGGAGCCTTTGAGCAGGTGCATATCAAACAAAGCTTTTTCTATCTCCTCTAATGTATATGGGGCAATAAGAAAATTGTTCATGTCATCTAAAATCGACAATCTGATTATCAACGTAACTTGTGTAAATAATGAGAAGAAGAAAAAAGTTTGAAGAATTTTGGAAAATATGTATATTTGATAAAGGCAGAGAACCAGTCTTATATACATACTCACTTTCCTTGTATACAAGTCTATAATTAGGCCAAAATATAAGGCAATTATCAAGCCTATAATCAAGCTAAATCAAGCCTATAATTGAGCTAAAATTAAGATAATTACTACAATTAGAAGATAAACACTAAATAAGGAATTTATAATACAAGACATAAAAATATCCATATCAGTAATAGTCCCTCTCAAGCGAAGCATCAGATGACCGTAGGCGAAGCTTGCGCAAATGTGATGAAAAAATAATCTGGCCCAATGGTTTTGTCAATATATCCGCAATTTGATCCGAACTTTTTGTGAACCGAATTTGGACAATGTCTTATCGTATTTAATCCTAAACAAAGTGGTAAACAATATGGATATTTTTATTTAGGGTAGAAGATCCAGCTGGAAATGATCAAATCAAACAATCAAGAACCCAAATTCATGAAAATTTGACTTTTCCAATAAAGTAATAATTTTTGAAGGATAACTTAGATCAAAGCGGAGAAAGAAAATGATAACTGTGAACAATAAAGAAACAGAAAATTGGAGAAATGATATGCAAAGGAAGGCAAAGGAAGAGAGGGTAATAATAAGGATGAGAAGAGGAATTTACAAGGTAGAAGCCATTATCATGAGGAAGAAGAATTCAAAAGAGAGAGGATTGGCTTAGAGAGAGAGAGAGAAGGAAGAGATAGAAAGAGAGGTCATTTTTTCAGAGTTCTTGAAGTTCGATATGCAATTGGAGTTGACAATTCATGGAAATTGCACCAAAGGCATTGGATAGAGCTTGCTTGCCAAATAGTAAAAGAAGAATTAAGGCCAATAATGAAAGGGCACACCTCTTCGGTTAAGGATGCCAGAAGCCATGAAGGAGTTGGTCTTTTTTTGAACCAATCCAGAAATTCTGAATTTGGTTTTGGAGTGAGATCTGTATCTGAAGTAGGGATGGTTTTAGAAGGTGATGATTTTATTCTATCAATGAAACCGTGCAAATCTTGAAAGTTTAAGATAAGACCGAATTGAGTTTTCCACACAAGATAATTAGTGGAATTCAATTTAATAGAGAAGGAAGAAGAAGAATTGATGGACGAATTAGAGGAGGAAGAAGACGATGACGAGAGAGGAACAAGAGTCATATTAGATCCAAGCAAGATAGTTAGTGGAATTCAATTTAATAGAGAAGGAAGAAGAATAATTGATGGACGAATTTGAGGAGGAAGAAGACGATGAAAAGAGAGGAACAAGAGCCATATTGGATCAAAGATAAACAATTCTACCAAAAGCCCGGACTTATGAATAGAGGCCCAAAGATCTCCTTATGCCATAGTCATAGACCCAATCCATCACGCTTCGCAGCTTATCTTTCATTAGGCAGAGACTCGGCACCTCTTTGAGGATTCCGTGGATCGAACCCACGACCAGAGGACATAAGGGAGGCTCTGATACCATGTAAATAATGAGAAGAAGAAAAGAGTTTGAAGAATTTTGGAAAATATGTATATTTGATAAAGGCAGAGAACCAACCTTATATACAGACCCACTTTCCTTGTATACAAGTCTATAATTAGGCCAAAATATAAGGCAATTATCAAGCTAAATCAAGCCTATAATTGAGCTAAAATTAAGATAATTACTACAATTAGAAGATAAATACTAAATAAGGAATTTATAATACAAGACATAAAAATATCCATATCAGTAACAACTTGGTCAATGATATGTGAAGATGGGTTAGAAGAGCTAAAAATAGCATAGAAATAATTCATAAATTACCTTATCCATATACTACCACTCATCCACAAGCATCCCATCCGAAGCTCTCAATTTATGTATTCGGTTATTCTACCACCGTTTAGATGCACAACTAGTGGAAAGTTTTGGAATTTCTATCCCCACCTTTCAGGTACAATAAATATGCTTTTTGCTTTTAGAAAGGCTCCTCATAAGATAATGATTTCTCAAGTAGATTTTCAAGAATGGTAATTCACTAGTAGTCCTGTCATTCACCTGGTCACCCTACAACCGTTCAATCTGAGTTCAGATGGAAGAGATCTCCTTTGGGATACTCTTAAAAGTATACTCATTTCACCTAAATAGCTCTAAAATATAGAGAGATTTTATTACTTTGAGGAAATAGTTGATCCTGCCTATCTCCATCCTCCCAAACCATCCTAATGATCTATTCACAACCTTCCTCCATATTTCACATTTCCTTAAAGTGGAATCATGATGCCTTACATCTCCCATTCCCACTTGCTTATAATCAAATATATAAAATTACATGACAATTGCTCAATGATCTGAATTGTAAAAATAAAAAATTTTCATCGTGACCAATGGAAAAAGGATACTCCATTTAGCTTTTGCCTTAAAACGATCAAGCTTGCATTTTATCAAAGTATCCTGACTATGTTTTATAAAGCCATGTAAATTTTAGCCCTTTATGATAAACATCACGAAGACCATAAACATCCAGAACATTAGTAAACTTAGACATTGATGCCAAATGTCTGGGCCTACCTCTATGTTTCTTAAAACTTAACATCACCTCATTGAAAATCACCCTTACTAACCATGAAAGAACAACCAGTTAAGGAAAGTTTTTTAACATACACAATAAATCCAAGGAGAATGATCATTAGCTAGGAACACTATGCCCGTAGAACCTAGTAAAGTGTCACCGTTTATGCTCATTAACCACAATCGAGTCAATATGTCTAGGGGAAAAGAACTTGATAGATAAGCTAACATATTCCTTCCTAAACATAATAAGTCCCCCACTAGCCCCAACACAATCCACCACAAACTGGAACATTGAGGACGGTTTAAAACTCAACATGTATTTAAAACTAAAACACTATGGTTGAGTTAATTTTGTTTCACAAAGAAATAAAACATTGGGATCTTTATTGCAAACACGTTGTTTTAATTCCTTGAATGCCCTAGGGTTCTCAAGCCCCTAAGCATTCTGACAAATATAACTCATTGCCTTCAGTAGGATTGTCCTGCAGCCTCTGCCAATACTATGTCAATCAGACCCTTTTCACTTTCCACTCTCTGCCATTTTTATGTTATACCCATGTAATCAGTGAAGTAATTTTGATCTATCCTTGCACCCCATTTCCTACCTTACCTTAAAATCTATTTTCAATATTCTCATGCCCACCACACCCTTCATAATCGAAGATTGTTTACTTGTATTTTTGTTCCTTAGTTGAATAACACCTTTTCCTTTTTGAGTATGTGCGTACAATGGGTCCATTTTAGCCTTACCTTTTCAGCGCCTTTGTGGGCGAAACAGTCCCATAAAACATTGCCTGATCATTTATATCGGAATGTCAACTGTGTTGGTAATATCACTCGGTGTCTGTTTACCCATCTTTGTGACCTTATCCACCTCCCTCGAAGAGAGCATCACCAAACCATGTTCTTTAACCTTTTTATTTTCTATTGGTATTAGATTGTCAGCTCCGTTATAGCTCCTTATATCACCTTACACATCTACACCCGACTCATTCTTTATATTTTTTGCCATAGCTGAGTTTAGGTTGTGCGATGACTCCTCATCTCGTCTTCCCTTTAGGAAAGGAGTCCTTGACGATGTAGCAGAAGTCGATTTAGTGCCATTGTCATGGTTCTTTATAATTAGAAGGTTAGGTCCCACTGCCTTTAGCTAACTCCCATAAGCAAATTCATTGTCACTCTCTACATGGTTCTGCCTTACATTCATGATGTACATATCCAATCACCCCACACCTAAAGCAAAAATATAAGAGGCGTTTGTATGTGAGTACAATTGATCGAGCTGAACTTTCCTCTCAAAACTCAATCAGAACACTCTTTTTAAGAGGTCACAACACATTTAATCTAACCCAAACCCTTAATTATTGCCCAAAACACATGTTCTTCTCACCCATATCTACCTTAAGAATTTCTCCAATATGAGCACCTAACTGTTCTGCAACATGCATTGTTATAAATCCCAATGGTACGTTATGCATGTGAACCCAAAATGGAGCACTCTCAAATCTTAGGTCAGAAACTTATTAGTGTTTGGCAATTTTTGAGAAGAGAAGAAGAGCTTTATCAAAACTCCATGGTCCCCTAAAAAGAATCTGGTTGCAGTTTACTAAGGAGTAGAACGTGAGTATAAAATAATTCTTCCTCACTAACTCCATCTCTAGCCCATGCATGAGTTTAAAAAACTTGGAAAGAGAGCTTTTAAAGGCCTTATGGTTAACTAGATTCATTGAATGGACTTTACATGCCAAACAATATCGCATCCTCCTATATGCATCTATACACCTAATCGAATCGAATTTGATAATAGTTGGCTTATCACCATCCACTAAGGTTAGCTTTTGGCATATTTGGCTCAACTCCTCTGGATCCATCTGGCCAATTCTTCCAGTTGTCAACAACAGATGAATGAATACAACAAACCAAACAAAACCCTACCAGAAGTAGTAGAAAGTCACCTCATAAACACACGAGATCAACACCTGCCACTAGAGATCCAATCGGCTAGAAACCCTAGCACGCAACTAAGCCCTATGGGAGGATTCTATGATTCATGTACTTTATTCTTCATTTTAGGTATAATAACCATTGTTCTTTTTTCATTTTAATTCTTCTCAAATTTTTATAAATTTATTTTCCCAATCATCATTGTCTATTAAATTAAATGCTGACAATAATTTTCAACTTTCTTATGTTAAACACTGCAAAATTGTGAGATTCAAGGACAATTTAAAGAGTCAAACTAAGTTTAGTAGTCCCCTATTTATTAGCTGATAAAATAAGGGATGTTAAATATAAGTTCTCCTCTTTTCTTATTATTTTATATTTAGGGGACGATCTCTCTAATTACATTTAGAGTTCAAATTTAATATGGACTATAGGGACGATAAATTGAAGCAATAAAAAAAAAATGATCTCCTACTCTAAACTAAAACCTTTTCTATTTAAGTGTTTTTCCTATAATATTGAATAACTACTATGCTTTTAGGTACATTATCATAAGTGAAAGAGATATTGATAAAGCTACTGAAATTCTATTTCTCAATAGGTAAATTTTTGCTTTTCGCCAATAGAATAGAATGAAATAAAAATTTTATGAATTAAATAGGATAATAATCTTTGTTGTTCATCATCAAGATCTAAAATTTTTAAGGTTTTAGGTTTCTAGTGTCCTCAATATGGGCTTTATACTTTTTAATTTTCTATTTTTTTAATCATTATATGTATTATGATCATTATGATTATGTACATTCATATTGTTTCATTTTGTTTTATTGACTGATTCATCTTAGAGGAATCACTTATTTGATGGTTGGAAGTCGGATTTACATTTTGTTTCATGGTTGATAAAGATTGATTAGATTAGATGCAGATGGTTCATAACGACATGAAACCAAATAAGCATGGCTACCTTCTTTTCATTATATATATATTTTTAAATCCATATGGAACCAAACCCTTCTTTTGTTTTGGTTTTTTTTTTTTTTTTTGGTCTTTGCTTATTAATTACAGTCTTTGCCTTGATGCTTGATGCATTGAAGCTAACTTGTAATTATAAGAATATTTCTTTAATGATTTGAATGCTATTGTTATCAGTAATTGTTGTTGCTGTTGTTAAGCATATAAAAAAAAATTCACATTTGTATCATTGCTTGGCTGACCTTTATGAATGATTGGTTAAGGTGACCATTCGATTCATCATTAAAGTCTCAATTAATTCCATACTTTTATTGTCATACTGTGCAAAATTTTTATCATATAGACTCATGAAAAAATTGTTTGACACTTGCATATATACTTAGTTGCCTGCCATTACCATCTACTATAAACAACAAACCTGATCTTATGATAACATTCTTACAATCAATTCCAGTAGACATCGGTGGTTAAAATTGCTCTCTTTACTATTTGTCTATCTCATTTTATAATAAAATCGTAAGGCTTGATTGATGACTTATCTGGAGTAATACTCAATTTTCCTTCCACTACAAAAAAAAAAAAAAGATTTAGGGACAAAATAATAATTATATAAAAAAAATTCCATCTAAATAAAATAACAATAAAAGTAGAAATCATATTAGTGTTTGAATTAGTTTGTCCAATGACAACAAGTAATTTGCACAATTGATCACATAAGAAGATAAATAGCTGAAACATAAACAACATGAATATTTCATAACAACATAAATGCAATATAATTCAAACATTTAAAGATGTTTGATCACACCAACTAAAGCCAGGAATTTAAGAATTTTCATATATGGCCCTAATATAGAGTATATGATATTTTGATGATTGATTAATATATTTGAAATATAGAAAATCTCACATGAAAAATGAATTTATTAAATTCATCACATAATCAAATCAAATCAAACAAGTCAACACATAGATATATGAAGTAATAAAATGCATAAAACCCCCCTAAACATATGCATAAATATATCAAGTTAAAAATGTAAGGGATAAAGGATACATCATAAGTTTAGTATCAATGACTTGATACCAACTACCCATTTGAAACTTCATCTCTTCTTCATTAGCAATCTCCAGTCACCTTTAGATTTTCTATTATGAGAATTTGGTGATGGAGTCCTCATCCTACAATATCAAACACTTTGCTTTGGTACTTAAATGTACTTAGATCCTTATGAGTTAGTCTTAAAAGGGTCCTCCACTTTGAGGTGTGCCTTCCTATATGGAAAAAGACATTGATGTGCCCATATCTCATGCAATAATGGCATTAGAGTTTAGACTTGTAAGTTTTTCTCCTGTGAGTAAACTTGTTGTGAGTAGGAGACCTTCTCACACTTTGGTTTTGTGAATGTATGTAAGTGCATGAGTGAGGAGAAATATAAGAGAAGTTTTTATGTCTGTGTCTTTGAGCATGCCTTTTGGTATAAATGTATGAATGATTTGCTCTTTGAGGTTTAGCTCTCAAACCTTGGGGAGCCTTCCCGTTGCTCTTTGGTTTAGGTCGCTTAGTGCTAGGAACACTTTTCTTCCTAATCACTTCTATACTAGAAGTTTGAGGTGTTAATGATTTAATAAATGTAGTAAGAGAGAATGTAGATGAAAAGGCTTTATTAAAGCCTAAATCATGTCTCATTAATGGAGATCTTTAAGAAATAATATGTGTACCCAAAACCTCTTTCCTTTTGTGAAATTTATAGATGAAATTTCAAAGTTCAATGCCTTCACCTTTTAAAGAATCATTTTCTATTCTCAAAGAATCAAGAGAGGATAAAGATTTAGAAAGATTTTCTAAGGATTTTTTTAAGTTCTTCATTAGAAGTCTTTAAGTCACTTACAAGATCATTTAAGCATTTAAATTCATCCTCAACTTTTGAACACTTTTTCTTATTTTTATTTTTTTATTTATATTTCTCACATTTTAAAGTTAAAGCTTCAAAAAACTCATCCACATCATCAAATGTATCATACTCATCACAAGAGTGATGAGAAGTACTTACCTCAATAGAGGAGTCCTCTTGAGCCATGAATCAAAAGTTTGCAGCTTTTTCATCACGTGAATCATCATCCCAAGTAGTCTTGAAACTCTTCTTCTTTTCCTTTTGGTAGGAAGATGACTTTCTTTTGATTCTTCTTTCTCTTCTCTCTTTCATCAACTCATTGGTTCTTCTTGATATCTTGACAAGCTCTTATTCTTCTTTGTCACTTTCATTTGAGTCATTTAAGTTTGAATAATTTTCTTGAGCTTTGAAAGCGAGAGCGTTCTTCTCCTTTTTGTCTCATTATCCTCTTAGCTTCTTCATCTCTTCATCCTTCTTGAGAGCCATCTCATGAGTGAGAAGCTTGCTAATGAGAGCATCGGTTAGCACCTTCCCAATCTATGGATTGGACTCTTGAATGCTACATACTTTTGCACTAAATTTATCTAATGGAAGAGATTTAAGGATTTTAGTATTTACCTCATAATTGGTAAAAATTCTTCCAAACTTTTTCTTGTTTGTGATAATAGAGAGAAGTCTATTTTTCATGTCGGTGATGCTTTTATTGTCTTTCATCATTAAGAGCTCCCACTCTATCACATACATCTCCAATCTACTTGATTTCACAAGAGTTGTGCTTTCATGATAGTTTTTCAGTGTTTTCCATATGGCATATGCGGTTCAACAATGTTGGACTCTCCCAATTTCTTCTCTTGACATGAAGCTTAAGAGAATAGTTATTGCCGTCTTGTTCTTCCCATTTGTCTTCCTATGTGCTTCACTTCATTCTTCTCTTATAATTTCCACTTTTACTCCTTTAACCATCTTTATTGGAGGCTTCCACTCTTCAAGTACATAATCCCATAAGTTGATGAAATCACTATCAAGATAGATCTCCATTTTATGCTTCCAAATTTTATGCTAACATTCAAACCATGCATTTAATGCTTGTCAGATGAAATTCGTGGTCGAGACAAAAATTCACGGTCTCTATTTTGGACTATGTCTAAAGGCCAATAACACGTGGAAGCTTGACATTGTTCCTTTCAAAAACAAGTTGTTGGATCTTTCTAATGAATTTCAAAAGTAGTGGTCACTACTAAATTCGCAATATCTACTAAGATTGCAGTCGCTACCAAACCATTATACATATCGTGAATCAAATTGGAGTTTTGGCTTTTCAATTTTTTTGTTGGTCGCAATTTTTACAAAAATTCACAGTTGCGACTTTTGAATCTCAACCATACTTTTACAAATTTGCGATCTCTACCAAAATTCGTGGTCGTGACTTTCGGAGGTAGAGTTTCATACTTTGAATTTTTTGCTTCTAATCACTTCTATTCAATTTCCAATGAGATTTTAACTTAATATTTCTAATATCAACACTTAAAATTGATAATAGAACATTTTAATCTATATTATCAAGATCAAAATAGAGTTTTGACTTAGGTTTGAACAAAATAGTCCAACAGATTGTATACTCTCCTAAAATTCTAAAGAATTCTTTGTATTTTGACTATGCTTTGGTTTAATATTTTAGTATTCAGTTCCAAAAAATGGCGTCAGCCACACATTTTTTTTAAAAAAATTTCTATGTTTTAGGTTAATTAATATTGTATTATTACTAATATTGGAGTTATTTAAACACTCATCTTTTATCCTTGTATACCCACATATAATCTTCAATGTATATAAAGTACCATATAAAATTTTTGTTTTTCTTTAACATAATTAATTTAATTTGCAATTAAGGGTAGAAGTCTTGTTTAAAACTTATAATACCCTAAATGTACTTTTCAAAATTTTCATTCATATAATTCTTATTCTCAATTACAAATTAAGTTAGGAAAAATTAATTTCTCATAAAAACTCAATTGAAAAAATATTAACTTTTGAAAATTTGAGTCAGTACAATTGTACTTGAATTACATGTCACTAAAATTAATAAAATTTCCAACTGAATTTTAAAGTAACCAGAGGTACATATAAAATTAAAATATAATATTAAGATTATAAATTCTAAATGAGTTTTGCATCTAAACAAAATATAAAAATTTATATACAAATAAATATTCTTATAAAATTTATTTATGAATCAAATAAATTTCGCATAAATTTATACCAAATAATATGTAAACATATAGATATTATATCTAAAAGCTAATTAAAAGAGCAAAAATGATGGTTTTTTCTTAATGATAATTTTTATTTTTTTAATTGTCATGTTTTTTTTAGAATGATAAAAGTATTTTCATTTATAAATAGTCATATGACATCGATAAAAGAACATATTCTTATGATTTAGAGTATTAATATAAAATTAATCTTTAACGCTACTAATATGAAATTTATGTATTATTCAGAACAAATTTGAGATTTTTAATTACGAAATTTTTTTAAAAAAAGATAAAAATTCTGACAAAAATGGATAAAATAATAAATCTAAATAAAAAGTGAAATAAAATAAATAATTAATTAATCAAATAGAATAAAATAATTTATTTTATTAAAAAAATAAAGAAAATGAATGAAAAGAGAATTACCATTAATAAATCCCAAGATATTATTAAAAAAAAAAAAGACTTCATTGTTGCTATCGTATAATGGAATCATACAACATTATAATATAACCACACAGTAATCTTCACCATAAATTAAATCTCAATTATTACTAACTGGAATAATAGTTCTAGATATGTTCCATGTCAATTTCCTTTGTCTTTTAGCTTTTCACCTAAAAAACAAAACATTAACTGGTAATATCTATGTGCAGAATTATCTTCCACGTTTCATGGAGAAGCCAACTATAGTGTGCCAGCAATCATACGTGCACGTAAAATGCATCACATACGTACCTTGACTGAATTTAGTGTATTAATTTTAATTCAAGATCTAGTACATAAATTTAGAACACCAAATTTAACAATTAAGCGAAAACAAATTGCGTATCTGTTTTTGCGGTGAATCCCAAATTATTTTGAGTCATGATTATAGCCGTTGAAATTAAACATTTGAATAATATGTTAGAAGGGTTAAAAAAAAGAAAGTTAAGTTTTTTTCTCCTTAAACTTCTCAAAGATGACTACAATGAGCGTAACAACTAGGGTTTTTCATAACGAAGGCAGAAGAGAGGATTTAACCTATTTATAATAAATTTTAACCGGCTCACTCATTACAGATCCATGTTAAAATAGGCATACACTAACCGTCTTTCATATCGGCCCACAAAAGGTGTCACAAGCCTATAACTCAATTGATCACTTTTTTATTGGGCTTACCCCCAATCAATAAACTATAGTATTCAATCCGTTTTATAAATAGTTAAAATAAACTCATAATTAATATTAGCCCAAATAAAAATTCCAACATTCTCCCACTTTGGTAATATTAATTATGACATTTTCATGTTTTAAGAAAGAAAACATTTTTGAAAATGACTCTTGGACTGAATACTTTAAACTCAAATGTGGCCATCAATTTTAGAAAACATATAGTTTATTAATAAAATGACACCTCAAACACAATCATGTCTACATTAAATCATCAATATCAGATCATGGCAGTTGTTATGCCCCTTATTGACATGGTACCAATTCATAGTCACAAATATTGACAACTTAACCGACCTGGATTCCGATATAGCAGTGTAGCAAGAAAATAGCGCCAACATGTGATCAATACACTATTTTCTTATCAGTCCTCCAAATATTTCTCTTTCACACATGCTCAAACGAGCAAAAGAAATTTACAAGGCTTCACAATAAGGCTTTTATTTCCATTTGAAAATACACACACAATGCCTTAGCCTTTATTTCCAAAAACACAAATGGAAACCAACATAGCTTAAGATAATCACACCAATCTTAAGCACATCACACACAACTTATAGCATGCTATATATATATATATATATATAATGTGCACATGCGCATAACAAATAACCACAAAATACTCAACTCATACAAATAAATATGAATAAGTAATATAGCAAAATCATTCAACTTAGACATTCAATTACAAGCACAAAAAACTCTCACTAACCAAACACGTCAAAAGACTCCACAACACCTATATCACAAACATGTTTATTAAAAACTATGGGTCTGAGTCCTTTGGTTAGAGGATCAGCTAACATTAAATCAGTACTAACATACTGAATCTCAACGTCTCCTTTCTTTACTAAGTCTCTTACTGTAAGATATTTAATCTCTTTATGCTTAGAACCACTCCAACTTTTATTGTTCTTAGAGAAGAACACAACAACATTATTATCATAATATATTTGAAGTGGCCTAGCAATAGAATCAACCATAAGCAAACCAGAAATAAAATTCTTTAACCATATAGCTTGTGTACTAGCACCATAACATGCAACAAACTCAGCTTGCATAGTAGAAGAAACTGTAACCATTTGTTTAACACTTTTCCACGAAACAGCACCACCAGTAAGCATAAAAATATAATATGAAGTGGATTTCATATCATCTTGATAGCCTGCAAAAT